>MU680940.1:131156-165219 GCA_026770625.1 Nicotiana glauca | reverse complement strand
GATCCACCTATGAAAGAGGGTGAGATGGTGGATTACTTTTTACAAGCTCTAGAGCCCACCTATTATGGCCATTTGATGTCAGCCGTCGGCAAAACATTCAATGATGTTGTCAAGATGGGAAGTATGGTAGAAAAAAGGGTTAAAGTCCAGTAAGATCATGAGCTACTCAGCAATAAAGGCAACAACCCAAGCCATCCAGACTGGCATTGGAGGGGTTCTGGGAAAGAAGAAGAAAGAAGAAGTGGCTGTGGTAGAATCTAGGACATGGTCCAGGGTCCTTCCCCTTATTATCATCAACCCCGTCCACATCACCAACCTTACCCACATACACCATATGGCCCACCACAACATTATTATCCACCTCCCATTCCACACTTTTCAGTTAACTACGCACAAACTTACCCTCAACCACAAGCACCATGGCGTGCATCCACTCCTCACAACACCTATCATACCCAAAATGCATACTCACCTCCCAAAACATACAGAAATCCCATTGGAACTGGTTTCCGTCCGAACCCTGCTGCTAGAAATAATAGATTGCAGAAGAAAAAGACTTTCACTCCGCTAGGAGAATCATACACCAGCCTATTCCACAGGCTGAGACAGCTTGGAGTACTAAACCCTATTGAGCCAAAAATACCACACCCACCACCGAGGAACCTGGACCATTCAGTCAGTTGTGAGTATTGCTCAGGAGCTCCGGGGCACGATACGGAGAAATGTTGGCACTTGAAAACTGCTATTCAAGAACTTATTGACACAAGGAGAATTGAAGTACAGGCTCCTGAAACTCCCAATATTATGCAGAATCCATTACCAACTCATCATGAGGCTCACATGATTGAGTTAGTACAGAGGGGAGAGTGCAAAAAGCCATCTCAAACGGTGATGATGATCAAAGTAAGTGAAAGTAAAGTAGATGAGAAATCAATTGGTGGGAAAGCATCGGTTGTAGCGGAACAAGTGATTAGTGAGTCTGTGTTGAAAGTAAAGCCGGAACCTGTGAAAGTGACAATACCAGGAGCCATTGTTAAGCCCGTGTTGGTTGTGAAAGGTGCTCAGACAGAACCGGTCATCATTAAACCTGTAACTCAGTTGCCTGTGGTAGATGTAAAGGCTATTCTGTGGAATTATAATAAAGTGACTGTTATGTATAGGGGAAAAGAAGTTAAAGATGAGGTATGTGAGACTCATGGTTTGACTAGATCAGGGAGGTGTTTTGCCCCTAAGGAATTAAGAAAGGCTAAAACAGTTACAGATAATCCGGCACCGATGAAAAGAGCTATTACTGAGGAGGAAGCTAAAGAGTTTTTGAAAAAGATGAAAAGCACAGGATTATTCAATAGTGGAACAACTAAGGAAAATGTCGGCGCAGATCTCTCTATTGTCTCTGTTAATCCATTCGGATGAACATCGCCGGGCAGTGATGAAGATATTAAATAAAGCACATATGCCAGAGAAAATTATTGTAAACCATCTTGAAAAGATTACGAACAAAATTTTTGAGGTAAACAGGGTAACATTCTCCGATAATGAATTGCCGATGGAAGAAACCGAACACAATAGAGCCCTGTATCTCACAGTAAAATGCGAGGATTCCGTAATGACCCGAGTGTTAATTGATAATGGGTCTAGTGCCAACATTTGCCCTCTATCCACTCTATAAAAGTTGAAGATCGACAATGAAAAAATTCATAAGAATAGTATCTGTGTACGGGGATTTGACGGCGGAGGGAAGAATACAGTGGGAGATATTGTGCTGGAACTTACAATAGGGCCTGTGGAATTTACGATGGAGTTCCAAGTACTTGATGTTTCTTTGTCCTATAATCTTTTACTGGGTCGACCATGGATCCACACTGCAAAAGGTGTGCCATCTTTGCTACATCAGATGGTTAAATTTGAATGGGATCGTCAGGAGATCGTGGTCCATGGGGAGGACAAATCTTGCAATGCTATTACACCCTTTGAGGAAGTTAAAGATGATAAAGGCCCGCGGGTGTACCAAGTTGTAGATACAGTATCATTTGCCAAAGTCCCAGAAGGGGAGAATGTTCCTGTGCCTAAAGTGGCTACCGCATCTATTATGGTAGCAACAAAGATGTTAAGAAATGGATTTCTACCTGGAAAGGGTTTGGGAGATTCACTACAGGGAATTATACAACCAGTGTCTCTTCCTGGTAATATTGATACTTTCGGATTAGGCTTCAAACCCACTGCTGCTGATATAAGGAGAGCCAGAAAGTTAAATAAGAAAGTGTGGACCCTTCCCAAACCTATCCCTCGCCTTTCTCGTTCTTTCGTCCAGTCTGGTACTAAAAGGCACCCTGCAACAATGATGCCCAGCTTTGTTGTGATAAAACCTGACAAGGAATTGATCGAAAGGTTTGAAAGATTGTTCGATGAAGTGAATATGGTGGAAGCAGATGAGGGTCCGAGCAGAATTGATGTCCAGTTCGCGGGATCTCAGGCCAATCTTAATAACTGGGAAGCTACTCCTCTTCCAACTCAGAAGGAGTTGCGATAGTTAGTTTTTGATTTTCTTTTTGAGTATTAAATCAGGATTATTTTCAAGGTTGTAATTTGGATTTCTATGTTCCGTCCGTTTGGATGAGTTAAACCTTGTTATCTTACAAATTTTAATGAAATGCAATTTCTTTCTCTCTTCATTCCTGATAGCTTCTATTTTGTCTTTCTTTTCTTTCTTGTAGAGTCCATTTTATGCTGATTTCAATGATGTGTAATGCATGAGGAGTTCCCGGCCTAGTCTTGATAATCAATGTGAAATAGTAATACAAGATGGAGTGTGATGATGAGGTGGAGTATGATGACGAGGAAGCTTTGGAAGAAATTAGTAAAGAATTGAGTCAATATGAGGAAAAATCCAAGCCTAATTTGAATGAAACGGAGGCAATTAATTTGGGGGATAAGGAAAATGTTCGAGAAACAAAAATAAGTGTCCATTTGGAAGCCTTGCTCAGGGAAGAGTTGATCAAGCTGTCGTTTGAATACAAAGATATCTTTGAATGGTCATACAATGATATGCCAGGTCTGAGTACTGATCTGGTGGTCCACAAATTGCCAACTTATTCGGAATGCCTGCCTGTCAAGCTGAAGTTGAGGAAATTTAAAACAGATATCAGAGTGAAAATCAAAGAAGAAGTCAATAAGCAGTATGAGGCGAAGGTTATACGGGTTACTCGATATCCCACCTGGTTAGCCAATGTCGTGCCTGTGCCAAAGAAAGATGGAAAGACCAGAGTGTGTGTTGATTATCGTGATCTTAATAAGGCAAGCCCAAAATACAATTTTCCACAGCCAAACATCCACATACTGATTGACAATTGTTCCAAACATGAGATTGGGTCTTTTGTGGATTGTTATGCGGGTTATCACCATATTTTAATGGATGAGGAAGATGCTGAAAAGACGGCATTCATCACACCTTGGGGGACATACTGTTATAGGGTTATGCCATTTGGGTTGAAGAATGCAGGGGAAACATACATGAGGGCGATGACCACCATGTTCCATGATATGATACATAGAGAGATTGAAGTCTATGTGGATGATGTAGTTATAAAGTCAAGAAAACAGTGTGATCATGTTAAAGACTTGAGGAAGTTTTTCCAAAGGCTTCGCAGGTACAATCTCAAACTTAACCCGGCAAAACGTGCATTTGGGGTCCAGTCAGGAAAGTTGTTGGGGTTTGTGGTAAGCCGACGTGGTATTGAACTAGACCTATCCAAAATCAAAGCCATCCAGGAATTGCCTCCGCCAAAGAGCAAGAAAGAAGTGATGAGTTTGCTCGGCAGGTTGAATTATATCAGCAGGTTCATTATGCAGCTTACATCAACTTGCGAACCTATCTTTAAGCTGATGAAGAAAGATGCTGCAGTCAAATGGACAGATGAATGTCAGGTAGCATTTGATAAAATTAAGGAGTATTTGGCCAATCCACCTGTATTGGTTCCGCCAGAGCCGGGAAGACCCTTGATCCTTTATCTGACAGTGTTAGATAATTCTTTTGGATGTGTACTGGGGCAGCATGATGTTATGGGAAAGAAATAGCAAGCAATTTACTACCTCAGCAAGAAGTTCACATCTTATGAGGTAAAATACACTCAATTGGAGAGGACGTGTTGTGCTTTGACTTGGGTAGCACAGAAGTTGAAACATTATTTGTCAGCATATACCACTTATCTCATCTCCCGGTTGGATCCGTTGAAGTACATTTTTCAGAAGCCCATGCCCATAGGGAGGCTTGCTAAATGGCAAATCTTGCTCACGGAATTCGATATTGTCTATCTGACCCGTACTACGATGAAGGCACAAGCAGTGGCTGATCACCTGACGGAGAATCCAGTTGATGATGAATATGAACCACTGAAAACATATTTTCCTGATGAGGAAGCAATGCATATTGAGGAATCAGAACAAGATGAAAAACTTGGGTGGAAGCTATTCTTTGATGGGGCTTCCAACAACAAAGGCGTCGGGATAGGAGCAATGCTTATTTCAAAGACAGGGCAACATTACCCTGTTACAGCTCAGCTTTGTTTCTTTGCACCAACAATATGGTTGAATATGAGGCATGTATCTTGGGTTTGAGGATGGCTATAGACATGGGTGTCTAAGAGATCTTGGTCATGGGCGACTCGGATCTTTTGGTATATCAAATTCAGGGAGAATGGGAAACAGGAGATTTAAAGCTCATACCATACCGACAATTCTTGCATGAACTTTGTCAGCGGTTTCAGTCAATAGAATTCAAGCATATTCCGAGGATTCACAATGAAGTTGCGGACGCTTTGGCCACTATGGAGTCGGTGTTGCATCATCCAGATAAGGCTTATGTGGACTCATTGCAGATTCAGGTCCGAGATCAGCATGCCTATTGTAACATGGTAGAGGAAGAACTTGATGGGGAGCCTTGGTTTCATGATATCAAAGAATACCTCAGAATGGGAGTATATCCGGTACAGGCCACAGAGGACCAAAAGAGAGCCATTATACGCTTAGCAAGCGGGTTTTTCTTTAGCGGAGGAGTGTTACATAAAAGAACTACGGATCTTGGTTTATTAAGGTGCATGGATGCTAAACAGGCTACAACTATCATGACTGAGGTACATGCAGGAGTTTGTGAACCTCATATGAGTGGATATGTACTGGCCAAAAAGATTCTTCCAGCAGGATATTATTGGCTTACTATGGAACGAGACTGTATCAGTTTTGTATGCAAGTGTCATCAGTGTCAAGTACATGGAGATTTGATTCATTCTCCTCCATCTGAGTTGCACGCAATGTCAGCACCATGACCCTTTGTTGCTTGGGGAATGGACGTCATTGGGCCAATCGAGCCAGCAGCATCTAATGGGCACAGGTTTATTCTAGTAGCCATTGATTATTTTACTAAGTGGGTTGAGGCGAAGACTTTCAAATCAGTAACCAAGAAGTCAGTGGTCGATTTTGTGCATTCAAATATCATTTGTCGGTTCGGAATTTCGAAGGTGATTATCACAGATAATGTTGCCAATCTCAATAGTCATCTAATGGCAGAGACATGTCAAAAGTTTAAAATTACACACCGCAATTCCACTCCATATCGTCCTAAAGCGAATGGAGCATTTGAGGCAGCCAATAAGAATATCAAGAAAATACTTCGAAAAATGGTGGAAGGATCCAGGCTGTGGCATGAGAAATTACCCTTTGCTTTGCTAGGGTATCGCACTACTGTTCGCACTTCGGTAGGGGCGACTCCGTATTCATTGGTGTACGGTACGAAGGCAGTGATTCTTGTAGAAGTGGAAATACCCTCCCTTCGAATTATTGCGGAGGCAGAAATTGATGATGATGAGTGGGTCAAATCCCGTCTTGAACAATTGAGGTTGATTGATGAAAAGAGATTGGCAGCAGTATGTCATGGGCAGTTTTACCAACAGAGAATGACCCGAGCTTATAACAAGAAAGTGCGTCCACATAAATTTGAAGTCGGACAATTGGTATTGAGGCGTATCCTACCTCATTGGGCTGAAGCAAAAGGAAAGTTCGCTCCTAACTGGTAGGGACCATTTGTGGTAACACGAGTGTTGTCCAATGGTGCATTGTATCTAACAGATGTGGAAGGGAAATGTGTAGAAATGGCTATCAATTCTGATGCAGTCAAGAGATATTATGTATGATTTCTTTATCTTTATGTATCTGATTGTATTTGACATGTTTTGAGATTGAAATGATGAAGGCATTTTGTTCTGCTATCCAAACACTTTATCCATTGCTATCCCTTTGAGCCTTATTATATTTTCTTTCATATCCCTCTTTCGGAATCAACAACAAAAATCAAAGATTGAACGGGAAAATCAAGTGGAGAAACAAAAGAAGAAAAGAAAAGAAAAGAAAAAGAAAAGAAAAGCAGAAAAGAAAGAAAAGAAAAGAAAAAGAGAAAGAGAAAGAGAAAAGAAAAAGAAGAAAAGAAAGAAAAAGAAAAAGAAAAGAAGAAAAACAAAGAAAAAAAAGAAAAGAAGAAAAGAAAGAAGAAGAATGGAAAAAAGGAAACATCGCAATAATGAAGCGATTTTATGACCTGAACTACGTTTGACTTGATCCCGAAAGGGTACGTAGGCAGCCTCACTAAGGTTCAGTCACAACCAAGGAAAAGTCCATGAATCCCCAAAGAATGAAACTGGGGTAGAAGTTATGTTTGTTGTGAAAGATATAATTCCGAAAGTTGTAATATTTAAACCCACGTTGAAATATTTTGAGCCTTTATACCCTTCTTTCTAAACACATCCAAAAGCCACTTTACGGTCCAAAGAAAGACCTTCTGATCAATACAAGCAGGTAAGGTGATTCATGTTGTGGAAAACACTCTAGTACCAAAAATAAAAAATTAAAAATGAGAGAGTCTTATTGGTGAAAACCCTTATGGGCGCCATAAGGCGATGTGAGCTGAAAGAAATAAAAATGAGAGAGTCTTATTGGTGAAAACCCTCACGGGCACCGTAAGGCGAAAGTGAGTTTTCCAGATGGGCAAGTGAAGAAGGTATGTGGTTGAAAGATGTTAGAAAGCAAGCGAGGTTTGAGTTTTTGGTGAAAGTCAGATTGTGAAAGTATGGAACAGCAAATGTGGCTATTGATAGTTGACTGGTTGGACAGACTAGGTTGGTTAATCCAAAATGCATGGCACGATCAATGGAATTAGCCTTTCCACTCAGATAAGTTCTGTCTTCTTTCTTTTCTATACTCAAAATCTTTGAGGTCATTGCATTTCATTTTTTCTTGAAATCTGTCTATAAGACGTTTCAGTCAAAGCTAACTACCAGTTTCTCAGTTGTATGGCACAATGAGATCGGGACATCTTGAAGGAAAGTAAAACAAGAAGGACCAATCCATCAGAAGGGTAATCAGATAATTGGAGGAGAAACAAAGTTTCACAAAAAGGGAACAGAAACACCAAGACAGTAGCATGAGTGAAAACATTTGGGTCATCAGGATCTGAGGGTTTGAAAGAAGCCGGGAAGTCATGGCAAGTCAAAGCAAGTCCAAAGAGGCAAGTCGGAGCAAATTCATAAGCAGGAGCATGGCCAACAAGAATGTCAGCAGCTAACCACCATTTTTATACTAACAAATCGTTCTTCGATTAAAACAGCGGCAGAAAGTATTTTTCTTTGAAAAGTAGGAACCCACCTGGATAACAAGGGAATACGTTCAAATTTAGCAAGCAGGCTCCCACCTGAAGAACAAGGGAATACATTTCAAAGCGTAGCAGTCAGGCACCCACCTGGAGAACAAGGGAAGTATAATGCAAGTCTAATCTTTCAAGTTAAATATTAAGTAACACAATGCGCCCAATTATCAAACTGGGGCAGAAATTTTCTTCGTTTGGTTTGGTTGTTGCAAGCAAGAGCCCACCTGAAAAATAAGGGAACATTTTTTTTCAAATTTAGCAAGCAGGAGCCCACCTGAAGAATAAAGGGAATACTTTTCAAATTCAGCAAGCAGGAGCCTACCTAAAGAATAAAGGGAACATCTTTTTTCATATTCAGCAAGCAGGAGCCCGCCTGAAGAATAAAGGGAATATCTTTTCAAACGCAGCAAGCATGAGCCCACCTGAAGAACAAAGGGAATATCTTTTCTAATACAACAAGCAGGCACCCACCTGGAAAACAAGGGAAGTACAATCCAAATTCTAGCTTTTAATTTTAATATCTGATAACATAATATGCCCAATTACCATACTGGGGCAGGAAATTTTCTTTGGTTGTCTGTTTTGTCATAAGCAGGAGCCCACCTGGAGAATAAGGGAATACTTTCTCAAAGTAATCACAAGCAGGAGTCCACCTGGAGAACAAGGAAATACATTTTAAAGAAATCGCAAGCAGGAGCCCACCTGGAGAACAAGGGAATACATTTTAAAGCAATCGCAAGCAGGAGCCCACCTGGAAAATAAGGGAATACCTTTTCAAGTAGTCGCAAGCAGGAGTCCACCTGAAGAATGGACACATATTTCAAAACTTAGCCAAGGCAACAGCCAGAATTCCATTGCAAGAATACAAGATGCAAGTTCAAGGCAACATAAGAGCAAGTTTTAAGGCATAGATAGGATTTCTTAGAACATAGCTTAGGCTAGCTTCTTTTTATCTATACATGGTGTAATAAGGGGGTCTGCAAGCAGTAACAGCAGCAACAACAGTGAAATCACAGCTTCCTGGTAGTCCCAGCTACCAGACACTCCTCAACTACACTGACCTGATTCCTGTTTAGCATGGGATATGTAGGCAACCTCTGAAGCAGGGTGCGATCAAACTTTTCAAAATGCTTCACATGGAATATGCGAATGGGGAAAAATCTCTCAATACCGCTCACTTGTCTTTGCACGAAAACTCTTCGTGTTTACGGATAAAGAGGGGCAGCTGTGAGCACGTGATTTTTGCCCTAAGCAAATTGTTCCTAAAATTCAAACAAAATGATTTTTTTCCTTTATTTTATAATTTTTTTGATATTTTTGCATTTTTGTGTTAATTAGTTACATAATAATTCATATTAAAAATACAAAAAATATTCATATGCCTTAGGATTTTTAATTTTTACAATTTAGTATTAATTAATTTTAGAACAATTTAAGGAAAATAAAAAATAGAATTTTATTGTTTTAATCGGAAATTGCTATAAAATAGTTATCAAATAAATTTTTTGAATTTAATTAGTTTTAGTTAATTTCACAATTTGATAAAATCAGAAAAAATATATATAAAATTAGAAAAGAAAAATAAAAATACAAAATACAAAAATGAAAATGCAATATAAAAATATGTTAAGGAAATATAACAAAAATAAAAGAACAAAGAGAAAAAAGTTGATTTGGGCCAATTACCCCAAAATCCAAAAACAAAACAAACGCCCAGGCCCAAAATTACTCCATGCTCGTCTGCCCCGCCTAGCCAAAATGACCCTGTTTAAAGAAAGCCAAATCTGAGCCGTTGAAACCTAGTGATCCAACGATGAGGCCTGATCTCACTAAAAATGAAACGGCGACGTTTTGCATTGGTTGATCTCGACTCTTCATTACCTTGATTCAATGGTTGAGGCTTGATATCATTAATAAGTGGAACGACATCGTTCAGTGCCCAAGAGATCTCAACCATTCATTCTCTTTCATCCAACAATTGAAGTTTATTATTACACTTTTAATATACTGGTACAAATTCAAAACCCTAAAAACATTTCACTTTCTTCATTTTCCACACTAATTAGCCGCCCCCATTTCCCCGCCGACCCCTACCGGAACCCTACCGGTAGGAAACGTTACCTTTACCAATCAGCCCCCAAATAACACCACAAAACCACCTTAAGCCCCTGATCCCACCCCTCTACTTCTTTTCCTTTGAATCCCTCTCTTTCGCTTCGAATATCCAAAAATGTGTCACCGGAAACTTAACTCCGGCGAACACGACTTCACCAACACTAGCCCAAAATCACACTATAACCTCTCCTTGACACCCTCAACCCGTTTCTAAAAATCTTGAGTCCCAAAGCCAACTGGATTGGCTCAAATATAAGGTTGAAGTTTTTCCAGTGACTCAAAATTCAAAAAATCGACGCCAAATGTCTCTTGCTCTTCTTGAGGTCTAGGAGACTGTCCAGTTATAAAAAAAATAAAAAAGAAAAAGCTAAGTTCCTCTTCTCTTTTCTCTATTTCTGTTTTTTTTTTTTGCATGCATGTTTGTTTTTTTGTTTTTATCATGAATCTCTTAATTTTTGTTTGATTAGTCTTATTAGGGTTTACTAATTTTATTAAATAATATCTTTTAATTTTTGTTTGATTACTTTCAATGGTAAGTAATTATATATTAATATTAGGTTTTAATAAATAGATTCTGATTAATTTTGATTTAGTAAACAAATTGATAGTATAATTGGATTTTCATGATCGAACAATAGATTCTAATTGTTTTGTTTTGATATTAGTCAATTCTGATATTTGTTAGTTTGAGTATTTTTGGATTAATTGATAATAATTAGTTGATTTGGTTATAGCTGCAAAATGATAATCAGTAATTAGTTATAATTAAAATTAGATTCTGATAATTAGTTTGTTAAAATCTGGAGTTCAGGGGTAAAAAGGATTAAAGGGTAATAGGGTAAAATTAACTAAGTTCAGGGGTTAAAGGGGTAAAAGGGCAGTAGGTTAGTTAGTAAAATTAAGTATATTTTAGGGGTAGTCTGGGTACATAAAAAGGGATAATGGTAATAAACCTAAGGAAGTGGGGGTAGTTTGGGTATAGGAAAAGGGCAAATAGATAGATTTTTAAGACAAGTANATTTCAGAAGTTTTACAATCTGAAAAATATCCCTCAAGTAATTTCTGCCATTATAGATCCAAATTCTCGAAATTCAATACTTCCAAAACTCAAAAAAAAAAACATTAGACTTAGTAGAAATATCCAAAAATCCACTGTTTCATTGACCTTAGTTCAATTAGAAGGCTGTAAATTGATTCTCTTTGGGTTCTGTTAATTGTAAATGTTGTGAGCTTGCACTGGATTAGTCAAATTTGTGTTCTTCTGATTTACATTTTTGCTGTGACTTAATTCTGGTGGTGTTGAGGCTGTGATTGAAATTTGCTGTATTGATTCCTGTTGTTTTTGCTGATATAGAGTTCTGACTCTTCTTCTTCTCACATTTTCTTCTACTCAGGTACACCATTTATACTCGACATTGATGTAACTTCAAGCTTGAGCAATGAAAATAGGAATTCAAATATTGTTTTGAAATTTCACTAGTAATATGTGTTTAAATCTAATCAGATTTATATAGATACATCATTTAAATATGACAATTTGTATTCGATAGGATTAGTCGAGTTTGTACCGGACTGTAATTTCAGACTGCTTTACTAGCATATTTGGACTGTAATAATACTTGATTTGTGATAATTTTCTAGTAATAATTAGAATTCATTGTAATAGTGAAGCTAATAGTTAGATTTGGAATGATTTTAAGTAATGTGTATGTGAAAAGGAATCTGGAAAAGTTCTGTTGTTTAATCCCATGTTCTATGTGTAACTTTGATTATTAGAAGTTAACAAGTATAAATAAATATTTCATGTGCTTAACCTGTTTAGCATGTTATTAAAATTTCAATAGTTCAGTTATGCATTTTTAGGATATTAGAATTTTAAATTGATAATAATAGTTAAAATCTGTTAAAAACGATATGTTTAGTATTAATAGACTCACTTTTGATTTTATTAATTCAAGTATGCTTCGTTATTTTCTGCTGAACGTGCTTATAAGAAGTAAAAAAATGTTAATAATTAGGTAAATTGTAGACTCAATAACCTCCATAAAATTTGATCCCTTGATCCTTCATTAGAAACATATTGTGTGGTTGTTTGTTTGGGCTGATTCTGAAGCCCAATAAAGATGAAACAGGATTAATGAAATTTGTTTGGGCCAGTAGTGCAAGGCCCAAAGTTGCCTGAAATTTTAAAAAATAAATATCAATTAAAGTCCTAAGTATAGTAATGTCATAAATAAAATATTAATAACATAAGGAAATTAAATTCATAGTCATAGGCTAATTAACTTTTAGAAACAAAATTTAATAGAGAATTATGATTACTTTTAAGTTGTCCTTTTAAATAAAATGATGAGACGAGCCTCGCCAAAGCAAAAACAAAATTGTGAGGCCCTCAATAATGACTTACAAAAATATTAGAAATTGGGAGGATCGTTTAGCGAATTTCACGGTCTTCCCCAAAGATAATAAACACGTAGTCGCTTTAGGCGTGTATGTAATAATATTACCTTCCCAAATACGGGTGCACATTTATGTGACCAAAATCCAAATCTCAACGAAGTTGAAATGTGTTAAAAGCCACGGGCATACTGGTACGGCGTGGTTCGAGATACATTTTCACGACGTTGTAATTCCTGTAAAAATAAATAATAAATATAATAAAAGCGGATTATTAACAAAAATGGGACATAAAAGACAGAACATGTATTGAAATCAGATAAAATCAAATACAACAGTTGAGCGACCGTGCTTGAACCATGGAATCCGGGAATGCCTAGCACCTTCTCCCGGGTTAACATAATTCCTTATCCAGATTTCTGGTTTGCGGTCTATTAATAAAGTCATATTTTTCTCAGTTCGGGATTCAACTGGTGACTTGGGACACCATTAGTCTCCCACGTGGCGACTCTGAATAAATTATAATAAATTCCCTTCCGACTGTCCTTTAATTGGACAAAACTCCTTTACGCCCTTCACGTGGTGTATTAAAGCGTAAAAAGGAGGTGTGACACATGCTAAGACATTTTAATCTTTGCAAACATAAATAATAAAGAAAAGAAAAAAAATTAAGAAATTGGTGAAGGGAAAAAAGCCTTATATACATATCAAATAAAAATTCTTTATAAGGGTCAAACAGTTCCGATGAAATTTTTACAAAGGTCACGATACAAAAAACAAAGAAAAAATGTACGAGTCATTCAAACGGCCTGCTCTTCACCGAAGCCCGCCTTATCACCAGGACCTTCGAGGTCTACTCCACCCTCAGACTCGCCCAAATCTTAAAAATCTTCATCATCTTTGGGAAGGGCCAACTTTTTGGCCTCGGCTTCAAGCTTTTTGGCACTCGCAATCTTAGCCGATAAGTCAAAACCTCGTGCATGAATTTCCTCGAGGACCTCCCTTCGAGATTACTACTTCATGTGCTTGATGAAATCCTTTGCTCGAACCTGAGCCACCTCGGCATAGGCCTTATAAACAGAAACCATCTCACCAAAAATGACTTTAACCACCTCGGCCTCTGACTTGGCCATTTCAAGCTCCTTGGCCAGATTTTCTTGATTGGAGACGGCCAAATATAGCTGAGATTGGAGCTCCTCAATCTTTTTGGCCTGAACCAAGGTTTTTTCCTTTACAGCTTGAAGTTGGACCTCAGCTGAAGCCAAGTGTGCTCGGGCAGTCTCCTTTTTCGAGGCCAAGCGATCCATGTTTCTTTTTTATTTTTTGACCTCGACATTTACCACATCCACCTCTACCCTGAGCTGCTTGATTTGATCAAGCTTCAGTTGGACTTGCGGGTTCAGACCATTAGTCACTGTGTCAGACTCATCATCACTAACCTCAAATACTCTTCTTACGTGGTTGACCAAATCGGCGTACTCCTTCTGAATCGCCTCTAGCTCAACTCGGAAGCTCTTAGCCTCCCCTTCATGTTGATCACTGAGAAGTTTGTAAGCATGTCTCTTCTCAGTGAGCCCTCGAATATCAGCCTTATATTGGTTTAGCTCTTCACAATACCCAATAAAAGTCTCATAATGAAGCACCACGACATATAAACATAGAGAAAAAAAAGTTATAATCATCTATAAATTGATCTAAGTACAAATTAGAAGTCATCATGAGGTAAAAATTGATCTAAGTACAAATGAGAAGTCTTCCTCGGTCACCAAGCACCAAAGGTAAGTGGCCACACATATGTGGGCAGAGAAGACCCCGGCATCCTCTGTAGTAGACATAATGACCGATCATTTCCGGTCAGGATTTGCACTCAGAGCTAGGAACTGGTTGACTAGTTTCTGACTTGAGGAATTTCGACTTGTTCCCAAAGATGGAATCTTCCTTGGCACTGCTACGTCACCTAACTCGATAATGCCCTCCATTGTGGTAGATTCTATGTCGTCAAAGAAATTATGAGAAGGGTCTGCCACTCCCTGGGGCCCCTCATGGGTCCTTTCAGTATCTGAGCCTCATTGAACATGGACTTAGTAAAGGAAGGTGACTTAGAGATGTCTATCATACCGAGTACATCCTTTGGGGCATTATCCACTGCCAGGGAAGCCCTGTCCAAGGCTTACTCATCGGCCTCCCTAACTTGAGGCAAAACAGCCTTACCTTTTTCTGGTCGGAAGCCTCAGCGACGGCCTCCTCGTTGGCCTCCCTCACTTAAGGCAGACCCTGCTCATATCTCTCTGGTTTGGAGGATCCTTGTACCTTGAACTACGAGTGCATGCAGGACACCATTTCAGAGGCTTCTTCTATGATTCGGATTTGTTCCTCAGCTGGCAGAAAGAGTCCGATGATGGTACTTAAGACCTGGTGCTTTCTTTAGATTTTTGCACCAGCCTCCTCCTCGATTTTTTCTTCTTCGAGTTCGGAGAAATCGAAGCCCTTTTTCTCTTATTCTCCTTACCCTATCTTGGAGCAGGGGACTCAGTGGGGGAAATCCTCATCACCAGGTCGAGGCCTCATCGCAACATCCTTAGAAAGACCTACAAAGGGAAAAGAAATGATTAATAACTAAGTGACACAAAAGAAACCCAAGTGTTATACACTCAGGGAAGGAATCTCACCGTGAGAATGGGCCACCCATCGGCCCTTCAAAATTTTGCGCCATGCGCGCTCGGAATATAGATATTGTGATACAATGCTCTCGACCCACTCCTTGAGTTGAGAGACTGCATTCGGGACTCGATCAATAGCCACATCTCCATTAAACACTGATATGAAAGAAGGAGAGGAAAGTAAAATGAGATGTTGGAAAAACAAAATTTTACTTACATTTTGTATTCCACTTCTCGGGGAATGGAATGCATTCTACTGGGATCAAGTCCGAGGTCCTTATTCGAACAAAATGAACTAGCCATCCTCGATCCCGATATTTATCGATACTCGAGAATTGGGCTTTACTAGCTGGTACACAAGTTTGATCAGTCCCTCCTCCTCCCCCTGAAACATTTAGGGACGATATAGGCGCATGAGGTGGTCGATAGTGAACGATCATTCATTGATCTTGCTCACGAAGAATCGAAAGAGGATCACGATCCCCCAGAATGAAGGATGAATTTGACCGAGTCATACCTCGTATCTTTTGTAGAAACGAATGATAACCAGTTCTAATGGGCCCAGCGTAAAGGGAGAAGTGTATACACTTAAGTATCGCTCCACATGGGTTGCGATATCTTTATCAGGTCCAGGAACCGCCACGTGCTTATCAACGCAGTTGCAATCCTTTTTGACAGTGGGGAGAATTTCTTCAACGGAAAAGGGCCAAAAAAATCCCTAACATATTGAAAATGGCTCAGAAATGTCCTTTTTAACCTTTTGATCTAAAAATACTCCTAACGTATTGAAAATGGCTCAAAAATATCCTTAACGTTTTATTTTTGGCTCACCTTCCATCAATATACCATATATTTTCTTATATGTATTTTATACCACATATATAAATTATACTTACATATATACATACATATATATACATATATATATATATATATGTGTGTGTGTATATATATATATCATAATACGTGTAAACAAATAAAATATCTCATACATATTGCTCCTACATCCCAATCGTTATATTGCTGCGGCGCGCAACCCGATCCATATATATATAAATATACATTTGCTGCGGTGTGCAGCCCGATCCATATAAATATATTGCTGTGGCGTGCAGCCCGATCCATAACATATAAAACATCCTCACTATTGTGTTCTCAACCACTCTCAGTCAATATAAACACAGCCTCTCGGTCATACTAATATAAGATAGGGATCTCAGCCCACATATTACTTTCATTTAGGATTAGCATTTCAACAACCAGTTCATATTGTGTTAAATAGTTAGAAACATGACTGAGGGTATGCTTTTTAATAAGTAAAGTGAGGATAATCAGTAAAAATGCCCCTAAGGGTTCTACAGGACGGCACAAGGCCCCAAACATGGCAACTAGCCCAGATCATAATAATAATATTAATTAAATCTCAATCAAAATATGATAAAAATCACCAATCAGGATGGACCAAGTCGCATTCCGTAGTAGTAAAGGACCCCACGCTCATCATACAGTGTGTGTCTCACCTCAACATAGCACTACGTTGTGCAAATCTGGGGTTCCAAACCCTCAGGACATCATTTATAATCATTACTCACTTTAAGCCGGCCAAACTCTAGCTCGCTATGCCCTTGCCTCTCAAATCGACCTCCTCGCACGTTGAATCTGATCAAAACTATAACGAATACATCACAATATTCTAAGGAAACAATACCCAATCGTAAACAATCGAAAAATATCAAGAATCTCGAAATTAGCAAAACTCGATCCCCAGACCCACTTCTTTAAATTTAGAAATTTTTGTATCATTAGACTCCTTATCTCCCCACGAGTTTATACATATCAAAAACACAAGAATCGGAGTTCAATTGACCCTTCAAATCTGCAAGTTTTGCTCTCTTAAGTTCAAGCCCTAAACCACCATTTTTGCCCATTAATTCCTTGAATTTCCAGTCCTAATTCTTGAAATAGCACCATAGAATTGTGTTTTGGGTCCATAAATCCTTACTTTATCGAAGCTCCTTGAAATCCCTCTTTGAATTTGCCCACAATCCTCCAAGTCCGAGTTAAAAATGAACAAACCCTTCAAAATTCGTGAAGAAGAAGCATATATACATCTACCTAGTCGAAACCGCACCTGCGGTCTCAAAATATGCTTCTGCGGTACCGCTTCTGTGGTCACACCCTCCGCATCTGCGGAAATTCACTTAAAGCCCTTATCTTGCATCTGCGACTCCACTGATGCGGTCCCTACTCTACATTTGCAGTTCATGATGTGCCTTCATAAGACCGCACCTGTGCCCCTCTCCGCAGGTGCGAAAATACCCGGAGCAACAGAAAAACCTACAATTCACAGGGCTCAGAACTGCCCGTTCCATCTGAAATCACCCCAAGGCCCCCGGGACCTCAACCAAAGGCACCAACAAATCCTAAAACATCATTCAAACTTGCTCCAATCATCAAAACACCTCAAAAAATACCAAAACCATCAAATTACATCGAATTCAAGCCTAAGTTCTTCTAAAACTTCCGAAATACGCATTTGATCAAAAACCTAACCAAATCACCTCTGAATGACCTGAAATTTTACACACACATCCTAAATCATATAACGAAGCTACAGCAACTCTCGGAATTCCATTCCAACCTCGGATCAAAATCTTACCTATCAACCGGAAATCGCCAAAATACTAACTTCGTCAATTCAAGCCTGATTCTACTCCGGACCTCCAAAACCACTTCCGATCACACTCCTAAGTCACAAATCATCCCCCAAAGCTAACCAAATCATTGAAATTAACATCCGAGCCCTCTAACTCATAAGTTCACATCCGGCTGCCTTTTCCAACTCAAGCCTTCTTAAAATAGACTAAGTGTCTCATTTCCTACTGTAATCACTCCAAACCAACTTGATCACACAAGACACTGATAATGAATCATAAAGAAGCACAAAAATGGGGGAAACAGAACGGTAACTTATGAGATGATGGGTCGGGTCGTCACATCCTCCCCAACTTAAATAAATGCTCGTCCTCGAGCTAGTCAAGAAACATATTTGAAACCTCAAATAGGTAAGGGTATCTGCTCCACATCTCCCGCTCAGTCTCCCAGGTAGCCTCCTCCATGGGCTGACCTCTCTACTGCACCTTCACCGAAGCAACATCCTTTGACCTCAACTTCCGAACCTGACGAGACAAAATGGCTGCTGGCTCTACATCATAAGTCAAATCACCCTCCAACTCAACTATACTGAAATACTGAAATCTAGAATATGGGACGGGTCTCCAATATACTTCAGAAGCATAAAAACATGAAAACTTGGATGCACGCTCGACAATATGGGTGGCAAGGCAAGCTCATAAGCCACCTCCCCAATGCTCCGGAGTACCTTAAAAGGCCCAATGAACAGCGGACTCAATTTCCCTTTTTTTTTGAATCTCATAACACCCTTTGGGGGTGAAACCTTCAACAGGACCTTCTCACCAACCATGTAGGATACATCTCGAACCTTCCTATCAGCATAACTTTTCTATCTCGACTGTGTTGTACAGAGTCTCTCCTGAATCACCTTCATCTTCTCTAATGCATCCTGGACCAAATCTATCCCCAATAGCCTAGCATCACCGGGCTCAAACCAACCAACTGGAGATCTACACCGCCTCCCATACAGAGACTCAAAACGGAGCCATCTGAATGCTCGACTAATAGCTGTTGTGTTAGGAAAACTCTGCAAGCGGTAGAAACCGATCCAATGACACTCCAAAGTCAATAACACATGCGTGTAACATATCCTATAATATCTGAATAGTGCACTTGGACTGCCCGTTCGTCTGAGGGTGAAAGGTCGTGCTCAACTGTACCTGGGTACCCAGCTATCACTGAACAGTCTGGCAAAACTGCGAAGTGAACTGAGAGCCCCAATCTGATATAATGGAAAATGGGACACCATGCAACGGAACAACCTCCCGAATATAAATCTCCGCCAGCCGCTCTAAAGAATAAATAGTACAAATAGGAATAAAGTGCGCGGACTTGGTCAGCCTGTCTACAATCACCCAAATAGCATCGAATTTCTTCAAAATCCATGGGAGTCCGGTAACAAAATCCATAGTGATCCTCTCTCACTTCCACTCGGGAATAACCATCTGCTGATGCAAGCTACCCGGTCTCTAATGTTTATATTTCACCTGCTGACAATTGAGACACCGAGCTACAAACTCCACAATATCTTTCTTAATCCTTCACCACCAATAGTGCTGTCTAAGATCATGATACATCTTCGCGGCACCCGGATGAATATAATACCGCGAGCTATGGGCCTCCTCCAATATCAACTCCCTAAGCCCATCCCCATTGGGCACACAAATCCAGCCCTGCATGCTCATCACACCATCATCACCAACGGTCACGTCTCTTGCTTCATGATGCTGAACCCTGTCCTTAAGGACAATCAAATGCAGATCATCATACTGGCGCTCTCTGATATGGTCATATAAAGAAGATCGAGAAACCATACAAGCCAACACCCGATTGGACTCCGAAATATCTAATCTCACAAACCAATTGGCCAAGGCCTGAACGTCAATTGCAAATGGCCTCTCCTCAAATGGAATAGATGCTAAGCTCCCCATACACACTACCTTTCGGCTCAAAGCATTGGCCACTACATTGGCCTTCCCCGGATGATTCAGAATAGTAATATCATAATCCTTCAGTAACTCTAGCCACCACCGCTGCCTCAAATTAAGTTCCTTCTGCTTAAGCAAATGCTGAAGACTACGATGATCGGTGAATACCTCACAAGATACACCATACAAGTAATGCCTCTAAATCTTCAATATATGAACTATGGCAGCCAACTCCAAAACATGAACATGGTAGTTTTTCTCGTGGGGCTTCAACTGACGAGAAGCATAAGCAATAACTCTACCCTCCAGCATCAATACGCAGCCAATCCCAACTCGCGAAGCATCACAATATACGATATATGAACCCGAAGCTAATGGCAAAACTAATACTGGAGTTGTGGTCAAAGCTGTCTTGAGCTTTTGAAAGCTCTCCTCACACTCGTCCGATCATACAAATGAACACCCTTCTGAGTCAACTTGGTCAAGGGCGATGCACTGGGGGAAAATCCTTGAACAAACTGGCGATAATAGCCTACCAACCCAAGAAAACTACATATATCCGTGGCTGAGGACGGTCTAGACCAACTCTGAACCGCCTATATCTTCTTTGGGTCAACATGAATACCCTCGCTGGACACCACGTGTCCTAAGAAAGCCACTAAAATGAGCCAAAACTCACACTTGGAGAAATTTGCATAAAACTTCTCCTCCCTCAATCTCTTCAATACAACTCCCAAATGCTCCCCGTGATCCTCCTGACTACGCGAGTACACCAGAATATCATCAATGAAAACAATAACGAACGAATATAAATAAGGCCAAAATGCACTGTTCATCAAATGCATGAACGTTGCTGGGGCAATGGTCATCCCGAAAGATATGACAAGAAACTCATAGTGACCATATCTAGTCCTGAAAGCAGTCTTAAGAATGTCTGAATCCCTGATCTTCAACTGGAGATAGCCTGAACGGTGATCAATCTTGGAAAACACCCTCGCTCCCCGAAGTTGGTCGAACAAATCATCAATGCAGGGCAAGGGATACTTTTTCTTAATTGTTACCTTGTTCAATTGCCTATAACCGATGCACATGCTCATTGTGCCATCCTTCTTCTTCACAAACAATACTAGTGCACCCCAAGGTGACACACTAGGCCGAATGAACCCCTTATCTAGGAGTTCCTGAAGATGCTCCTTTAATTCTTTCAACTCCGTTGGAGCCATACGATATGGCAGAATATAGATTGGCTGAGTGCCCAGCAGCAGGTTAATACCAAAATTAATATCCCTATCCGGAGGCATGCCCGGCAGGTCTGTAGGAAATACATCGGGAAAGTCCCTCACAACTGGAACAGAATCAATACTAGGAGTCTCAACTCCGACATCCCTCACAAAAGAAAGATATGAGAGACAACCCACCCAACCATACGCTGGGCCTTCAAGAAAGAGATCACCCTACTCGAGACATAATCAGTCACACCACGCCATTCGATCTACCGTACACCCGGCATAGCCAAAGTGACTGTCTTAACATGATAGTCTAGAATAGCATGACATGGACATAACCAATCCATGCATAAAATAATATCAAAGTCCACCATGCTTAATAGCAATAGATCAACTTGGGTCTCCAGACCCCCAATAACCATAACACATGACCGGTATACACGGTCCACAATAACAATATCGCCCACCGGGTAGACACATGAACAGGTAAAGCAACAAACTCCCGGGGTGCACTCAAATACTGAGCAAAATATGAGGACACATAAGAATAGGTGGAACCGGGATCAAATAATATAGAGGCATCTTTGTGGCAGACTGAAACAATAGCTGTATTGACAACATCTGAAGAAATGGCACTTGTCCTGCCTGGGATAACATAAAATGAGCCTGGCCACTGCCTGATCGACCCCCCCTCTAGGCGACCCCTGGCTGCCTGATCTCTACCTCTAGCTAACTGGGCAGGTGGTGAAGTAACTGGAGCAGAAGTCGAGGGCTGACCCCTCTACTGATGCTGACTATCACGGAGTCGAGGACACTGCCTCCTCATGTTACCAAACTCTTCGCACTCATAACAACTACCCAATGCTAGAGATGGCGACTGAAGGGAACCCCTCACACCTGAGTGACAAGCAGATTCACTCGGCATAGAAGAACCCTGAACTGATGGGGCATGAGATGAACTCTGAGTTGGGAGGGCACTGAGTGAAGGCTGGCCCTACTGAGACCCATGATGACCATGACCTGAAAATGCCCCACGATACTCTAGGCAGGCCGATTAAGCAGGCCTAAAAGAACGACTTCTACCATGCTGGAACTGGCCCCTCGAAGGAACACCACTGTAACTGCCCGATCTACGAGGTCTTTTGGCCTCCCTCTCCTCTTGCTCTCGACGATAAACTGACTCAATCTCACGAGCGATCTCTACCACCTCCTTAAATATAGCACCCAATACTCTCTCTCTAGTCATTAGAATACGAAGATGGTAGTTAAGGCCATCCATAAATCTCCTGATCCTCTCATGGTCTGATGGAATCATCCAGGTGGCATGATAAGCCAACTCCGAAAACCTCATCTTGTATTGAGTCACTGTCATATCTCCCTATGTCAACCACTCGAATTGCCTATACAACTCCTCTCTGCGGGACTACGGTACATACTTCTCTAAGAAGAGAGTGGAGAACTCCTGCCGAGTGAGGGGCACCGCATCAACAAGCCTATGCCTCTCATACGCATCCCACCAAGTGAAGGCAACGCTAGTAAACTGAAAGGTTGTAAATGCCGCACCGCTAGACTCAAGAACCCCTGATGTACGGAGCACCTGCTGGCTCCTATCAAGAAAACCCTCGGCATCCTCACCCTCAGCACTACTGAATGTCAGAGGCTAGAGTCTACCAAACTTCTCTAGACAATGTTATTCATCCTCCGGCATAGCTGGAACCCTGAACTCCGACACTAGTGCAACCTGCTGAGCTGGAGGTGCCTCTAGCATCTATAGTCCCTACACTACTTGCTCAGTTGTGCGAGCAGTGGGGGTATGATTGCCTCCCCTGGCCTACGAAGTAGCTACTGCTGTGGTGGCTAAAATTGCCTGAGCCAGGCTAGTGCAAACTGTCAAAATTTGTGTCGAGGTCTCCTGTAGACTCGGAATAACAATGGGTACAGGTGGTGCCTGAACTAGTGCTACTGGAGTCTGATCCGGAGCTGGGGAAGCTGGTGGATCAACGGATGCTGCCCTCGCTACTCTGCCTCTTCCACGACTATGACCACGACCCCGTCCACGACATCTGGTGGCCTCAGTGGGTGGTACTGGTTGTCGTCCACCTCGTTCGATATCTCGTGTCCTCACCATATGTGAGATAATCGAATAGTAAAAGTTTAGTTCCCGATTCAACAAAGTCGTACGACAAAAGTTTCAAGAATATGAAGTTTTCTTAAAGGTTTCGCATCCTCTCGAGGATAAATACAGACGTCTCTGTACTGATCCACGAGACTCTACTAAATCGGCTCATGACTCACGAGATCTAGTAACCTAAGTTCTGATACCAACTTGTCACGACCCCAACCCTGGTCGTGATGGCGCCCAACACAATGCTAGGCAAGCCCGACCAATTCAACACTTTCAATCCCTTTCTCTAAAATTCAATACCAATTAACATAATTAAATTACCAAACTCATATGAATAGAAGTCTGAAATAAAAGTTGAAATGTGCGGAAACCACAATAATAATAATCTCTACAATGGCCCACCGATCCGGTGTCACAAGTCAAGAGCCTCTATTACATGAGTTCAACAGTCTAATACAGGAACAGTCAAAAATGCAGAAAAGGTAAAGAAAGATAGAGGGAGAAATCGGGTCTGCAGATGCCATGCAGCTATCTCGATAACTCCGGTGGAATCTAAACCGCATGATAGCTCATACTACACCTCAGGAACACCTGGATCTTCACACATGGTGCATGGAGTAATGTGAGTACTCTGACCCAGTGAGTAATAATAATAAATAATGACTGACAGTATGAAATTGCGCAAAGGTACTAAATAGTTTTATATCAAAACAGTAAAGCCATTTAAACGGTAGATAATGAAGAAGTCAGGTGAAATTCCTTAAAACTAGGTAGAACAGGTAACTTAACCAGTATTAATCAAGTATAAAATCCGCTCCTCGAGCATATTGTTTATTTATTTACTAATTTTCCTCACTACTTACTCATATACTATTCACAATAACTGAAATAAAAAATATACCGCTGCGGCGTACAGCCTGATCCATATATCACTGTGGCGCACAGCTCGATCCATAACAATAGTCGACTGCGCTCACTGAGGGTGTGTAGACTCTGGAGGGGCTCCTACAGCCCAAGCGCTATATTGCTGTGGCGTAGCACGATCCATATATATATATATATATATATATATATATATATATATATATATATATATATATAAATATACATTTTCTATGACGTGCAACTTGATCCATATAAATATATTGCTGCGGTGTGCAGCCCGATCCATAACATATCAAACATCCTCACTATTAGGTTCTCAACCCCTCTTAGTCAATATAAATGCAACCTCTCGGTTATACTAATATAAGATAGGGATCTCAGCCCACATATAACTTTCATTTAGGATTATCATTTCAATAATCAGTTCATATTGTGTTAAATAGTTAGAAACATGGCTGAGAGTATGATTTTTAACAAGTAAAGTGAAGATAAATAGTAAAAATGCCCCTAAGGGTTCTACAGATCGGCACAAGGCCCCAAACATGGCAATTAGCCCAGATCATAATGATAATAATTAAATCTCAGTCAAAATACGGTAAAAATCACCAATCGGGATGGACCAAGTCGCAGTCCCTAGTAGTAAAGGACCCCACACTTATCATATAGCGTGTGTCTCACCTCAACATAGCACTACGTTGTGCAAATCCGTGGTTTCAAAGCCTTAGGACATCATTTATAATCATTACTCACCTCAAGCCAGCCAAACTCTAGCTCGCTATGCCCTTGCCTCTCAAATCGACCTCATCGCACATCGAATCTGATCAAAACCATAATGAATACATCACAATATGCTAAGGAAACAATAACCAATCAAAAACAATTGAAAAATATCAGAAATTTTCGCATCATTAGAATGCTTATCTTTCCACGAGTTTATACATATCAAAAACACAAGAATCTGGGTTCAATTGACCCTTCAAATCCTCAATTTTTGCTCTCTTAAGTTCAAACCCTAAACCACCATTTTTGCCCATTAATTCCTTAAATTTCCAGTCCTAATTCATGAAATAGCACCATAGAATCATGTTTTGGGTCCAAAAATCCGTACCTTATCGAAGCTCCTTGAAATCCCTCTTTAAATTCGCTCACAATCCTCCAAGTCTGATTTAAAAATGAACAAACCCTTCAAAATTCACAAAGAAGAAGCATATATAAATCTGCCCAGTCGAAACCGCACCTGCGGTCTCAAAATCCGCTTCTGCAGTCACACCCTCCGCATCTGCGAAAATTCATTTAAAGCCTCAATCCCGCATCTGCGATCAACTTGTCGCATCTGCGACTCCGCAGATACGGTCACCACTCCATATCTATGGTTCCTGACGTGCCTTCCTAAGACCACACATGCGCCCCTCTTTTCCACACTGTGAGACTGCACCTATGTTCGCCAAACTGCAGGTGCAAAAATACATGGAGCAACAGAAAATCTGCAACACACAAGGCTCAAAACTCCCCATTAGCCATCCAAAATCACCCCGAGGCCCCCGGGACCTCAACCAACAGCACCAACATATCCTAAAACATCATTCAAACTTGCTCCAATTATGAAAACACCTCAAACAACACCAACACCATCAAATTACATCGAATTCAAGCCTTAGTTTTTCTAAAACATCCGAAACACGCATTTGATCAAAAACCTAACAAAATCACCTCCGAATGACCTGAAATTTTACACACACATCCCAAATCACATAACGAAGCTACAACAACTCTCAAAATTTCATTCCGACCCTTGGATCAAAATCTCACTATAAGCACATGATTTTTGCCCTAAGCAAATTATTCCAAAAGTTGCAAATTAAATAATTTTACAATTTTTAGAAATTTTGTTGCATTTTTGTCGTATTAATTAGTTTCATAACAACTCATGTTAAAAATACAAAATATGCATTTAGGATTTTTATTTCATTCTTAGTATTAATTAGGTAGCAATTTGTTTTAAAGCAAAATTAAAGAAAATGACAAAAATGGTTTTGCATTTATTTTTTGGTTTTTAAATAATTTCTTAGAAAGATACATACAATACAAAAGGAAGGTGAAAATATAATAATTTAAATAGATAAAGAGAAAATATAATGCAGATTTAGGCTCAAAATACCCTCAGCCGTCCAAGCTCAAACGGATCCAAACAACCCAGGCCAAGAAGATATCTACCCGAGCCCAACCCTTACTTTGTCTCTATCATCTCTATTAGACACGCAAGTTCCGTGTCTCTATTAGATAATAGAGACACGCAAGTTTCGTGTTTCTATTAAATAATAGAGACACGCGAGTTCCTTGTCTCTATCATCTCTATTAGACACGCGAGTTCCGGGTCTCTATTACATAAGTAATAGAGACACGTGAGTTTCGTGTTTCTATTAGATAATAGAGACACGCGATTTCCTTGTCTCTATCATCTCTATTAGACACGCGAGTTCCGGGTCTCTATTAGATAATAGAGACACGCGAGTTCTGTGTTTCTATTAGATAATAGAGACACGCGAGTTCCGTGTCTCTATCATCTCTACTTTCCAATTTGGGTTAATTGAACTGCTGAGTTTACTACAGGAGTAAAATGTATTGGTTTTTGATAATTTTAAACATCAAAATCCCTGTATAACACCCTCCCCAGGCCTAGAGGGACCAAACTCGGTCTGCCCCAGGCTATGCCAAAACAACATCGTTTAAAGGTTAATAGATCTAGACCGTTGAAGGCTTTGATCAAATGGCCAGGAATGATGGCCATCACTTAAATGGGACGGTGTCGTTAGTCTCAGATCCTTAAAGGGTTTTAAATATACCAAAGTGTTACATCTCTTTCATTTTTGCACCCTTCTTCTTCACTTGAAAACTCTAGCTGCCCTAGGTTTCTCTCAAACATCCGGCAGGAACCTACCGACGGGGAACACCACCATCTCTGATGAAGCCACTATTAACACCGTCTAACCTCCTCCATCTCCTCTTTCAGCCTATCCCCTTGGTTTCCCTTGAAAACCCTTGGAAACCTTTAAATAACCCAAAAGTTGTCGCCGGAACCCTACTCCGGCGAACACCACTTATGAACCAGAGTCCATCCTTAACACCCCACAACCGCCTCTGCCTCCCCTTTAACCCCATCTAGGTGGCCTCCTTCGAATAAGCCCAGAAATCCTCGAATCTGTCAAAAAATGTCACCGGAACCCTACTCCGGCAAACACCCTTGTTCCAAAAACTACCTAACACCCAGCTTCACCTTCCAAGAGTCTTTTTCACAAAAAAAGAGACTCGATGAGTCTGCCTGAGAGCAAAAGTCCAAGAAATCAATGTTGTCCAGAACTTCCAAAGTTCCGGATAATCAAGAAAAGTGAAGGAAAATGAAAATAAGAGAAAGAAAGAAAGAAAAAAAAGAATTAGAAGGAAAGCTAAGTATTCTGAACCCTTTGCCTTCTTATTTGTGAATTGCATGGCTATAATTTCTCTTCTCTGAATAATTTCTTAGTCGAAAACGTATGTTTTGTTATTCATAATTGTCACACTTAGAGTTTAGGGTTTCATTTGTTAAATCTAATTAGTAACTAGGTTTTCTGTTAATTAGATTCTACCTCTATCTAAATGTTTCCTTGAATCTCGTTAATTGATTACTTAGACTCTAATTTGATTTTTATCTGTGAAACTATCTATTGTTTGGCTAATTTTGTAAATCAGATTTCGACTTTGATTCTGATTGTCTGATTAATACTAGGGTTAAAAGGTAAATAAAGATAAAAACCAGGGTTAATTTTGGGAAGGTTAATGGGTGTGTTGTAATAAACCTAAGGGAGTAAGGGTACATTTGGTAATGCTGCCTGGTTCACGGGTAATTAGATAAGGGGCAAAGGGTATTCTGGGCATAATAAAAGGGTAATTAAGTAAAAATTGAAAGCAAGTGAGGGTAGTTTAGACAACTAAGGGTATTAGAATAAGATAGATTCCACTAGAACCTTCTAGAAGGGGTTCTAGTGCATTTACGATTAAACTAAGTGTAGTGATCTGAAAATAAATGATAAGATGAGGGGTGAGAAAATTAGAATATTAATTTCAAAATTCCCTCCCATTTTGTTCTATAAATAGGCCTCATTAGGCCACATTTAAAGAGGTTCGGAAGAAAAATTTGGAAGGTCTAATATTCTGAAAACCTTTCTAATCTCTGAAAATTCAAATTTCATAGTTCATCTTTAGGAAATTCTCTAATAATATTACTGTTCCATTAATTCTGGCTCAAGTTTAAGTCGAAATTCTCCTGAGTTTTGGTATTCCATCTGTTGCTCTGTGGTTATTTGATCTGAATTGGGTTGCTGAAGCTGTGTATTGCTGTGGTTATTCCTTGAGAAGCTGTTTGGTTATTTTGAATTTTTGATATCAAATCTGGTTGTTGTGAACTTGCCATGAATCTGTTGGTCTACTGTTTGCTGGAGTCCTGATATTGCTGATCCTTCTTCCTCTTATTGCCTTAGACTTATCGAGTTTATTTCACCTTTCCAGGTACATTTCTGAAATTTAAAGATGTAGTCACATTTGAAGATAAGGAAATGCTTTTGACTGATTTTTACGAGCTTTGATTCTGTTATTTTATAGATATAGGATTAGTTAGATTCATATGTATTTGTTAGGTGAATCGTATGTATGTTTGGACTATATGGACTGTGAACTCGGACTGTTAATTTCTTTAATAACTTAGTTTAATTACCACATAGAAAATCGCATGTGAGGTATATTAATAGAAAAAAAAATTACATAGATTAGAGATTAGAAAAATTAAAAACATATGTTAAAATCTATTTTGGTTGAACAGTTGTTACGAATCAGAAATGCAATGAAATTTTTTTCTTTCATTTGTCCTCTTTAGTTTGTGTTAGTCGGATTTAATACATAAGAGCATGAGTTCGTTAAATTCAAATTTTGATTAATTAATACAATATGATTCAGATTAATTCATGTTATATAAAAAAATTTGTAATAAGTTTTCAATAATGAGTATAAAATGACTGTTTCAGTATGAACGAATATGTACTTCAATTCAAATATATTTCTGTAGTTTAGTTTCATATTTCCAATGAAATAAAGTAGTAATTCATCTCTATATTTGAATATGCAACATTTCAATTGATAAATATAATAGAAACCAGTTTATAATGATAGTAATATGCAAATCAGACGTAGTTAATTTGAATGAGTAAAACAGTAAAAATTAAAAATAAGAAATCAGCGTTATCGCCTTAGTTAAATTTCTGATGCTGTGTAGTTAAAACAACTGTGTAAATCCATTATTAGTTCAGTAATAATATTTGTGCCTGTTTTGGATTCGTTAGTAATCTGGGCCTGATCAGGCAAAAGGCCAAGATCCAGTAGCAAGAGCTTTTTGTGTCTACTTGGGTGAACCAATATATACGAATTGGGCTAAGATGAGCCCTGTGCACAGCTATGCGTTATCCTTCATTGGCCTGATTTCAAGGCCCAAAACACATGAAGGCCTGGACATAAATGAAATAAAAATACAAATCAATACTAGGCAATATTATTTGCTACTTTGGTAAGGCAAAAACAATAGTAGAAAATGTATTACACTATAGGCTCGACCTTCTAAAATAAATGATATGAGCCTTGTTTGAGAACAAAAATGAACGGGGCCCTCAATTAATTGTTATAAAACATTAGATTTGGAAGGACCGTTTAGCGAACTTCACGGTCTTTCCAAAAGTTAACAAGACGTAGATATTTTAGGCGCAATTTATAATATACATTCGCAAGTATGGGTGCATATTTATGTGACCCAAATCTAAATCTCAACGAAGTCGAAATGTATTAAAGCCACAGGTGTACTTTTACGGTGTGGCCCAAAATGCATTTTCACGATGTAGCAATTCTTTTAAAAGTGATAAAGCTGAATATTAATAATGCACATAAATTGGAATATATAAAAAAATCAGATAAAAACAAATGCAACAGTTGAGCGACCGTGCTAGAACCACGGAATTCGGGAGTGCCTAACACCTTATCCTAGATTAACAGAATTCCTTATCCGGATTTCTAGTTCGCAGACTGTAACAGAGTCAAACTTTCCTCGGTTCGTGATTAAATCGGTGACTTGGGACACCATTATTTTCTCAAGTGGCGACTCTAAAATTTAAATAAATAAATCCCGTTCCGACTGTCCTTAAATTGGAAAAACTCCTTCCTTTTATTATATCCCTTCCCGGGGTGTAAATAAATGGTAGAGTAAAAAGGAGGTGTGACACTCACCTATCAATTGGAAATTGCTAAAATACTAACTTTGCTAATTCAAGCCTAATTCTACTCTGGACCTCCAAAACCACTTCCAATCACACTCCCAAGTTACAAATCATCCCTCGAAGCTAACCGAATCATCAGAATTTGCATCTGAGTCCTCTAACTCATAATTCCATATCCGATTGTCTTTTCCAAATCAAGCCTTCTTAAAAGAGACTAAGTGTCTCATTTCGTACTTTTTCACATCCGATTGTTACTTTTTTACTTTTTTTTAACTGGCTTTATCATAGAGCCTTTATAGACTATGGTTGTTGTACTATCTCTCTCATACCTCTAATTTTAAGGGAGATCCTGCAATGTTCTCAATCACGATATTTCTATTTTTCTTGGTCCAATAATCAACCTCCTAATTTACTTGGGCAATGTAACTCTTTAGTTTCTTCCTTCTTCTGATCAGCCTTTACGTCGGCTTAAGCTATCTTTTGATATGTGGTTCCTGGTATTATTTTTTTTGTTTAGCCTTTCATTGGCGCTGAGGAATATTCATGCTACAATTATTTAACAATTAAATCTTTCGTTTATAACCTGGGCTCAATTCCTTCTTTTATCGTATACCAAAATCTTCTACGGTTGTATATGCTGCATGTATAAAACTCTGAACCCTTAAGTGCATTCATACCGAAACCAACTCTGGATCATTGATCGAATAATTTCTTTTGTTGTATTTTAGCTTTCTAATAACTTCTTTCATTCCATTTTAGCTTTCTTTTAACGTAAGCTATTACTTTTCCTGATCTTTTTATCCCCTTGTTGCGTCCATACTTATCTCATCTTACTGCCCACACATGACAGGGTTTTCATCTAGCTCATGCGATCTCGAATATTACTTTTAATTTTTCTTCCCTTTCATTAGTCACGGTAGGTGCCACTTTCCTCTGGAGTGCTTATAATATTGTTGTGAGACTGTTGTTACATGACCATTTACTTTCTAGGCCGTTGTGCTTAAGTTGAAGCCTTCTTCCTTATTTCTTCATATAGTCTTTTGTTGTAGTACTTAGGGAGATCCCTTGACCTCATAAAGCTGCAAGCTTATTAAGGACCTTTTGATGTCCTTCATTGCCTATAATTATCCGTAGTTGTTTACCTCCGTGCCCTTGTGCTTGTAGGATTACTTCTAAACTAGCATTGATTGCCTTCCCAGTAGCACTTTCTTTTATCCCCGTGACACTTATATGGTACCTTTAACTACCCCGACTCCTATTTGAATATATCTCAAGTATTATAACGACATTAATGCGATGTTGAATTCTCTATGTTGGGTTTTACTACATTCATCTTGCATGATCTGATGATTTGTCCATAACTTCTTATTTAGTCATGACTAGGCTCTTCCTGAATCAACTACTAATTACTCGTTGGTCCATTCTCGTATCCATATTTTGCGTAATCTACCTTGGGTTATTTCCTTTTCTTAACTTACCTCATGTGTTGGTTCCTTATCTATCAATAACATCCCGGGTAAGAACCTGTTCCCTTTTTTTGACTTCGTGCTTACATAAAGTCCTGGAATCATAGCATATCCGTAACATTAGGATAAGTGCAATCTCATCCTTTTTTCATTTTTCACATTCTTACTTTGTCATTCAATATTCTTCCTTTTAGGGGAGTACTAAGACTTGGAGCTACGACAACTTGCCTATAGAGGTTTTTCCTCTTCATCTTTGGCATCCTTTCACATCATCGATGACCCTTACTCACTTGCGGAATTTTTTTTTACCAAAGATAACAAAATCCCTCACTCGCGATGGTGACATTTAGTATAACTAGCACATACAATCACTTAATCTTAACTTTTCTCACATTTCTTGCTTTAGGGAAGCGTCTTCCTGAATGACTATTCTCAGAATTTCTCACGAATCTTCTTTTGTTTTCCGTTCTATTATTTCTGGAAAGCAATATGAAATTCTCATGATGTCGACCATTCTCTATCCCTAATTCATGTTTATTTTATCTTTTTCACCAGCCCATACTGATTTCTATTATTCTGGGGTTCAATTCTCCCTTCTCGTAATCACGTTAGAGTCACAAACTTATCGTTTGAGATGAGGATATGACTTTGTGGCATATACTCTTTTGTTTTCCTAAGGCATGTCACCTCTCATCTGTTCATTCACTTAGTTACACTCTGTAATACTATCATTTCTTTCTTTCTTTTTTGCCTACCATCATTATCCATGTATCACACCTAATTCATACTACTTCCTTATCTCTCTTCCCATTACTCTGCTAATATTTCTGCATATTTTTTTTCTTGTGAAAACTTCAACATGACATTCTTTCTCTTTTAGCTCTCCTTGCTTCATTCATAGGCACTTTAAGTTGCTTAAAGTCCTCGCTCTACTAGGGACGAGACTCACACTAAGTTTATATTTATCCCTTCCAGGCTTTCAGTGCCTATTATCTAAATTTTTTTTTATCATGCTAGTATTCACATCTAATTGTTATTCTAGAGTGCACCATCCAGGTGTATCACAAGGAGATCTATTAGCACAGTTATAATATACTTTGGCAATGTCAACTAATACAAGCAATCTATTCACCAATTTGGGTTACCCTAACCCCAGCCAAATCTTGATATCCTGTCCTTCTCTTAATTATACCTGTTAGCCCCCTACAAGGCATAACTAAAATGGGTATGACAAATTGTACATACCTCTTGTTACTGTTGAATATAACTTAAAAAGCTTATGTTTCTCTACCTGAATTATAAACACTATTAACCTTCATTAACTAGGCGCCTCGTACCCGTCTTCATCTTGCTTTTTTTGCTTGTTGAAATTTGTATTTATCTTCTTAATCTCTCATTGTCTTTCACCATAAAGGTGGATATGCATTCTTGTCTTAAGGATTCTTATCAGGAAGCTTACACCTTTCAGTATACACATGATCTACTAAAGACCTCACATTTACTTATCATATGCATCATACAAAAAACGAATTCCTCTAATTCAACTCTTCCACAAATATCTCTCTTTCCAACTTTTTTTCCGGATGTGTATCATCTTATTACGAATAAAATAAAATTTTGAAATTTGAATTCTTATAAGTGACATCTACCATAGGATCGAGAGTAAGAAGAAAGAGTGACAGTCCCAAATTCCATATAGCCTCCTGCTTATAAGTGTGTTGTATGATACACTCATAAACAAGACTCTACTAGACACTACAGATTCCCTAGGATAGAACTACTCTGATACCCCTTTTATCACGACCCAAACCGATTGGCCGCGATGGGCACTTGGTACTTTACTCAACCAAGTAGCAATGTAACGTATCTGTCATATCATTCTATCATAGGTAAATAAACTGGAGCAAAGTATGAGGGAATACAAACTTAGACATATAAAGTACGGGCCTATAAGAAAAAAATAGCCATTCATGTACTAAATATGAGCCGACAAGGCCATACAATCCTTTACGTACATTACATTTGTCTACAAGCCTCTAAGAATATATAATTTTCATAAAGGTCAGAATAGAATCCCTCCATACCAAACAATACATGTCCAAATAATACTAACCAATCAAGCAACTTCGAAGCAAATGAAGCGCACCAACATCTTCCGCTGAGCTGACAGCCTACTTGGAAGGTTCTCGGCCTATTTATCGGGACCTGCGGTCATGAAACACAGCGTCCCCAGGCGAAAGGGACATCAGTACGAATAATGTACCGAGTATGTAAGGCACATAAACAAATACATAACAGACATGGAGGACATATAGACTAAATGACTCAACCTGTAAGTCTGATTAACTTTGTAAATCATGAAATATTTATAGAGATATGCATATGTGTATGAATGTCATGTCTTGCACATGTATATATGTTCATAACATCATTAAGACTCTGAGGGCATCCCATCATATCATCTTGGCTACTGTGGGCAAAATTATCAACTTATACCAGTTGATCAGGTGGGGGCGCGTATATAACTCTGTAACCTTTTCTCATATATATATATATATATATATATATATATATATATATATATATA
>MU680940.1:83045-129531 GCA_026770625.1 Nicotiana glauca | reverse complement strand
GCGCGTATATATCTCTGTATCCTTTTCTCATATATATATATATATATATATATATATATATATATATATATATAACGTTGTTTGATCATTGGTTAATGTACATGTATAAATGAATGCAATACATGAGAAGTACATTAATAAAATCTTTCGGAACGTCATAAGACCATTATTCCTCTGATTAATATCATGTCAATTTATGTATTTTCTAAGACCCATAAATATATGATAGAATAATATGATACATGGGTAATCAAGAACATAAGTATCGCGAGTATTTCTATGAATAGAGTCATTTATGGAAGTTGTGCTGTTGTTCGTTCTGTTCGTGTCGTATAGATCAGGCCATAAAGAAAGAAGGGATAGCCTTAACATACCTGGAATAGGGAAAAATTTGTATAATGTTCTCAGAAAAGATTGCAGCGTACTCCTTTAGACCCGCAAAATTTTACATTGCTATGATTCCTAAAATTCTCGTTGGAACCTTGCAATATTTCTCGTGATTTAATGGATTATTTAGAATCAAATCTTCATTTGAATTTGAAGATGGTAATGTTCTGGCAACGTTATGGACTTTGTTTTGAAAGTCGTCTCTTAATCTTCTAATTGTAGTAATGTAGTCCTACTACTATTTTGGATGGTATACTAATATAAGTAGGAGGTGTCTTTTCACCTTGGTCCTTGATTGCCACATATTAAATGACTAAGAAGTCATTGTGGCCAACTGTCACATTTTTGGGAGGGTAGATTTAATTAGTTTTTATCCACTTATTAGTTAATTAGGTAATGTCTCGTTACACGATAATTAATCAATTATCAGTATAATTAAAAATTATTTTCACTTACTTAAAATATTGCTCATTTTGTGCATACCTTACTATCATATCCATGTGATATTTTGTATGATACTAGTTCATAAATATCGAATATTTTGGCTCGGCTGTATTTTGACCCAAAATGCCAAATTTTAAGGAAATTCATTTTCTTCGGCTTACTTCCCCTCTCACCTTCACAAATTTACTCATCATTTATAATCTCCATATAATTTTTCCTTGGAGAGATATCAATTACCTTACGACAAGTTTAACGTACAATACTACTGTGAGCACGCGATTTTTTTCCTATATGAATTACTCTTATAAAATTCAAGAAAATAAAAAATTTCCATTATCTACAATTTTATAGGATTTTATGAAAATTTGTGCCAATTATTTGCATTTCTATGCATGTTTATTTCTATTAAAAATGTCAAAAATACTATGCATTGTATTTAGGATTTATTTTTATATTTTTAAGGTAATTAGTAAATTAGTTTTTTTTGGTCTGAAAGATAAGTTATATTATATAAACATAAAAATTTACAACACACATGTTTAGTAGATGCCCGTTGTACAAAGGTACTAGAACTAGTAACAGTACTAGGATTAAAACTATGCAACATAGTAGTCGTAGATGTCATATTCCTAGATAAACTATTAATATTACACAAAACATATGAGGCAAAAGGTGATTGTGCTGAAGCAGTAGTGCTACTCTTGATTAGTCTTCTTTGTAACGAGCCCTGTTTATCCTGTTGTTATAGCAAAAAGTGGTGGTCTCCCAAAAAAATAGTAGTGCTCCTTTGTATGCATTGCTCCATATGTAGCTAAGCTGTCCGCAATACAGAGATGGACTATCCAGCTGTCGAAGTAACGACCTGCAGTCATTGATAATGTTAGTATATTGAATTGTAGGTAATTTAAACATACCAATAAGTGCTTGCGCGACTGTTTCGACGAGGAGTGACTTTATCTTCATTTGTGCTGCTATTTTGAGTCCCATAAGAAGTGCAAAAAGTTATGTTTTTTCAGTTGCACCTTCTTGTGCTCGTCTTGCAAACCCTATTATCCAGTGTCCATGGGCACTCCCAGATACACCACCAATGCCATATTTGCCCTTACTCGAGGAATATGATCCATCAATATTCAATTTATAAGTGTCTCGCTCTGGTGGATGCCATTTAATGTAAACAGGTGTTAGGGGGTGTTGTTTTTTTGATGGATTTGTGAGAAAATAATATTCAGTAGTTGTTTTAATTATAAAAGAAATAGCAAGATGGCATTTTTTATTTTCCAATAAATGTTTATTTTTGACTGTCCAAAGATTCTACAAGACAAAGTGAATAAGTGTTGTGTTTGGAATACTCTTAGGAGTTGATAATGACAGTGTGTGGACAAGTTGGTGCAACCAGTTAAGAATGATATAATGTGTTATAGGATTGTTGAGGGTGTTAGTTGGAATTCCTAAAGATGTTAAGAGTAGTCTAGCCCGAGAACATTCCCAAAAAATATGGAGAATTATTTTCGGGTTGTTTTATATTGTTGGCATGTGTCTGAATGAATAATACCTAGCAGTTGTTGGGAGTCTGTCATGAGACATTAACCATAAGAAGAAACTTATTTTTGTTGGAATGTGAAGTTTCCAATCCACCTATAGGACTGAGATGTATCACTGCTAGTTGGATTAGTTGTCTTTATTAAGGTGTTGTAGATAGATTTAGTTGAAAAAATTCCATTGGCTGTGGTAGCACAATAAATCTGATCAAGCAATACAGGTGTAATTGGCATGTAAAGTCTTGCTATTAGAGATTGTAATTGTGCTGGTAAAATCATAGGTAGTTTCTCCAAATGCCAGGTGTTATTATAATAATAATTTGAGACCAGTTTCCTCTCCTCATATTTAGGTAATGATCCTTCCATGTAGCTGCGAAGGGTGGTATTTGGGAGAATCCATGGATCCGTCCAAAACCTAACATGTTGACCAGTGGTGAGATTCCACTTATACCTTAGACGGCAATAGGACCAACATTTCATAATGTTGCGCCAAGTATTATATCCTATGCCTTTGGAGGGAGGAGATGATCTCAAATTAGCATGTAAGAGCACCTGTAGCCATAGTTGATGCGGAATATTAAAAAGTCTCCAAGCAAGTCTTGCATGTAGTGCTTGGTTTTTGATACTTAAGTTTTGTATACCTAATCCCCCTTGGTAGATAGGTTGTTTAACTGTAGACCATTTAATCAAATGCATTTTTTTTCTTTTGAGTTGTCGTACCCCAGAGAAAATTCTTTTGATATCGATTTAGGTGTTTAATAAGATAAACAGGTAATTTGATGTAATACATTAGATGATTTGGGAGTTGGTTTAAAGTAGAACATATTAGAGTAGCTCTACCTGCCCTTGTTAGAAAATTTGTTTTACAACCTGCTAGCTTGCTCTTAAATTTAACAAGTAGGAGCCGATAATCCCTTTTTGATTGCTTTCTAATAAAGATGGGATAACCTAAGTATTTCCCAAAGAGTTTCCCTTCATCCATATGAAAGAGTTAAAGAATGCTTTGTTTGATTGGGTTTGAACAATTTTTTGAGAAGTAAATTTTTGATTACTTTATTAAAAAATAAAAATCACAAAAATTGACTTACTTTTGCATTTTTAGCCTTTTAGCTTTAAATTAGTAATTTCTTCTTTTAATTTAGGAGTAATTAATTTTTTTAATATAATGGTAGAAAATTAGCTTAATTTTACAGATTAGATAAATTTAGGATTTAATATAGGATTTTAACTAATTATATGAAAGAAAAAAAAAAGAATAATAAAACAAAAGAAAAGGAAATTGAGAGTTTTCTTTAAAGCCCCGAATTGGGCCAATTCAGTAGAAATCTAGCCAATTTACGACCCAAATTCGCCCCAGGCCGAACCTGTAACGCGGTCTAACTCCCCATCTAAACTAACCGACCCCATTTTGGTCATTCCCCATCGAAACTGTTGGATAATTGTGATCCAACGACTCCGAACTGAACATAGACTCAGCATATAATTGTCCTGAACAGTTCACCCCTCTATTCGGACCATTCCCAATCATCATCCCCTTCGTCTCTAACACAGCAAACCCTAGACGCCACCCTAAAATTCCTCATCATTTCCGGCCAGCGGCCGGTCTCCAAACTACCGGAAAATTACACTACATAATCCTCTTGCTTTCCTATTTCTGAATCTCTAGATATTTTTCCCCAAATCCCCATCTAACTCGTCGAGTATAAAATCCGACACTCAACCCGAAAAACCCCTAACTCATCCAAACCACCCAAAAATCACACCCCACACTCCTCACCCCCCCCCCAACCATAAACTACCATCACCTTCCCAAAAAACCCTACCCATTTGCCCCAATTTTGAATCTGGTTCCAAGAAGAAAGTGATAACCCTAATTTTCTTTCCTTCTAAGTCCAAAAGGATTTGAGGATTGATTTGGGGTTAGAATTTTTGCTAGTTGATTGTTCTTACCAAGACCAATTGATTAGAACCAATTTCGGTCAATTTCAAAGTTCATCGAATTTCATGCACAATCCAAAGACCGGGGAAATTTTATCGAATACTAGTCGTTCGTTGCAATAGGTACTTGTTTTCCTTCCTCCTTTCTATTTCCTTATTTTCCTATCTTTCTTCAGCTCCTTCTCCTTTTCTTTTATTTTTTCTGTTCCGTTCATTTCTTTTTCTTCTGTCTAAAAATGAAAAGGAGTAGTTAGTTTTAATTTCATGCCGTTAGATTTCGTTTTTCCTATGAATGATCTCCAATGTTGGTCATCAGTTTAGGGTTAAAAATATTGCATTATTGCCATCAGAATCAATATTTCTTCATTTAAGGATTATTTTAATTGGTTTACCTTGTTTTTAATAAATTTTGTATGTTAGTGAATCGTAGTGTTTTTATCCCCTATTAAGATGGTTGTGCTAATTGTTTTAGAATTTAAATCTCAAATAGGTTCATTTATTGATTGTTCTTGCTAAATATCAGGTCTGATTGTTCAAGTGTGGGTTTATTTCTGAGTACATTTCAATGTTAACCTATTTAGATTTCAGAGATTAATGTCATTGATTTGGTTGGCTTAAGGATTCTGTTAGAGAGTTGTTTATTTAGTTTGTAAAATATTCAGAATTTTAGGGTGTTAAATGAGCAATTAGGAACTTAAGGGGTTAATTTGGAAAATAGAAATGAGATTTTCAGGTAAGGCTAACATTAGGAGCTTTAAGAATACGGGCAGTTGGCCTAATCTGGCCCAGCACAAGTGCTGGAGCCAATTAAAGGTTGCCAGCTGTCTCATTTAGTTAAAAAGATGCCCTGTAGGTTGAGAATATTTTCCCATTTTGTTTCAGCACATGGCATTTTCTCTAGGCCTATAAAAAGGCTGGATTTCATTCACTCAAGACCAGATTTTCAGCCTCATTTTTTGCACAAAAATTTCTGGAAAAAAAAGGATCAAATTCATACTCTGAAAAGGCACTCAAAGTCTCTGCATATCTTTTAGGTTAAAATTGTTGGGAATTGTTCTTTAGTTTCATTGTTAGCAATAGTTTAAGAGTTTCAAATAATTTCTGAACTATCTGGGTTTTAAAAATTGTTTAAGGAAGCTAAACATGGCTGTGTTGATTTGCTGAGCTACTGTTACTGCTGAAATCCTCACTTTCTTTGCTTTATTTTTACTTCCAGGTATTTCTTTGGCCCTAAATGACATGTAGAAATGCAAATATGTAACCCAATACTGGAGATCTCATAGCTGATGTCGCTTGTTGAATTTTATTCCAATGTTTTTTTAAGGTCATTTAGTTTTCTTTAATAACTTAGTTTTCTTTTATGTGTTTATTTGCTTATTCAAGTTACATGACTTGAATCTCATTCGTAAGGTTGTATCAGCATCCTAATTCAGCATCTTGGTTTGTAAATTAGTTAAAGTTTTGTCTCTTGGATATGTAGAATGTTTGAACTTCCTGTAGCATGTATCTAAGCTAGATTGAACACTTTTCTTTTGGTTTTGTTTAAGCATGTCAAAGCCAGAGTGAAATTTTCAGTTTCAGGGATTACTCATAGGACAATTTCGTTGGCTTATTTCCTTATAAAGTTTGGTTCGATCATGTGTTCTCTTAAAGAGCTATAGTTTCAGTAATAAGTTGTTAGTTTGATAAGTGTTAAATATTTCAAACCGCTTAGGATTTCCACTGTTGTTTATAAGATTAAAATTGAGGTCTGAATCTCACACAATTTGTTTATAACTCAGCTTGAGCTAAAATTGAAATTGAAATGCTGCATAGTCTGAACCTCATATTACTTATTCAATTAAATTCAAAATAGTGTTTCCTTAGATGTGTGATAGGGTTATTTGAGCATGATAGCATTTAGAGCTTGTATATCATTTTGTTGCATGTTGATCATAGCTAAATGGGCTCAGACAATTTTCTTGGTCTTCAAATGATTCCTACGCTCTGTTTGGACTCAATCTTGGGTCCCACGCCCAACATCATTTAAACCTCATCAGAATTAGCTTACTTTGGGCCAGGATTTTGGGGTCATTTGGAGATGGGCAGATGTTTGTTTAATATCATTCCTTCTGCTTGCCTTCGAGCCCATCTTTCTTTTCAATTCGTCTCTGTGGGTGAAGCCCAAGGCAGACTTGTCCCAAATACTTAATGACCTAGAGCAAATATCATTTTTTTTTTCAGTTAATAGTTGTGCAAAAGTAACTCTTTTGACTAAATTGAGGTGTACCATCCTGGTTAACCTATGGCCCTCAAAAAATACTTTTATTAGTTACTAATAATGAATATTCACATAAAAGCCTTTAGGCGTATTTAAAATACAATTGTGATTATGTACACGTTCGTCTGACATGATTACCATTCTAAAAATGAATTCAGAGTATGCGTTCGCACAACTTCAATCAAACTTTCTTAATAATAAAATTATTTTAATAGGCCACTAAATTAAGTTTAGTTCATATAGTCCAAGGTGTGTCATCCACCATTTAATCATACATGGCCCTCGTATTAATTTCATAACTTAGATATAAAAATAACAAATATTTGTAGTCTGCTTTAGGAACGTTTAATATACTATCGCGGTTGTGGACACGTTCACGTGACATGATTACGATTTTTAAAAACAAAGTCGGAGTATGCGTTTGTGCAAATTTGGCCCAAAATTTCTTAATAATAAAAAAGTATTACTAATTGTGGACACGTTCATGTGACATAATTTTTGACGTGCTAAACAAATGGGTAATCGTGCGCACGACCCGTTTCAAGATAATTTTCTAATTAAAAGAAGAAAATGCACATAGTTTCTAAAATGTGTATTTAGATAATTTTAATAAGCCAAGTATGATCAAAGCGACTGTGCTAGAACCACGGAACTCGGAAATGCCTAATACCTTCTCCCGGGTTAACAGAATTTCTTACCTGGATTTCTGTGTTTGCGGACCATAATTAGAGTCAACTTCCTCGATTCAGGATTTAACCGGTAACTTGGGACACCATTAACTATCCCAAGTGGTGACTCTGAATTTCAAAAATAATTCCGTTTCGATTGCCATTAAAATTGGAATAAACTTCTTTATACCCCTTTTCGGGGGTAGTAAAAAGGAGGTGTGACAGCTCTTGTAACTCAGCAAGTGACTAAGAACCCAAAACTTGTGGTTCAGGGTCCAATAATTTGAGCTTGTTTTATTATTTATACTTGGCTTTATTTATTTTTCATAGTACTGTATTTTGTGAACCTTTTATGCTAAATGATATCTGTTTACCGCTTTAATATTGTTTGAATTGCATATAATTGTCTTCTTACGTCACCCCTCTGAGCCTTCTGAAAATGGTGCACATGTTCGCGTGGCCCGTTTTTTCTGTAGAAATTATACCAAATACAACGAGGCTGGACCAGCAACAAGGCCAGGCAGGCTTTAGTGCTCCCGGTACGTTGCCCCCTCTTCGGCCCCAGTTATCCGCTCGAGTAATCCAGGTCTAGAACACAAACCAAGTATTTAAACCTAGAAAAAGATAGCCTCATACTAGATCCCTAGTAGGAACGTTTGTTTGCATCATGTGAATTTGATTTAGGGGACTCAACACAGGGGTTGGGTCCGTCTAGGATAGGTGTATCCCAAAATAGCAGACCATCCTGATGCATCCTATGTGCTCTGTGAACATTTATTTGATTCGGCCTGCATGCTGAATGGCTAGGGAAAATAATCAAAAGAAAACCAAGAGTGATGTAGGGAAGGAAATAAAACCCGATTATGAAAATATCCCGAAACTCTGCAAAAAAATTTCAAAAACAGAAAAAAAAAAAAAAAGAGTCATTTCAAAATAAGTCAATATTGTGTCCTTTTCAAGTGTGTCAAAGCTCACCAAACTATTCAGGTCTGATTCTCATGGATGTGGGATACATAGTCAACCTACATAAGGTTCGGCCTTTATTTTAGAAAAAAAAAGAGTAAATGTGCGAATAAATGTAGTTTGGAGTTTTGCTCAAAATAAGCTGATCCAGCTTCTATAATGTCTTAAGCCGTTCTTGAGATAGACTTAGAGTATCTTCAGTTATCGAAAGGCCGTTTTCGTAAATGAACGGACAAGTCTATCGGTAAAGTGTCATTTTCCTATAAAGTAGTCCTCCCTGGCCTCAAAATTCATTTGGAATTGGGAAGGGGCCACGTTTGCAAAAAGATCATTTTTTCTAAATAGCATATAGAAGAAGGAATCATGGTCCAATGATTTTTCTTGTAGAAATCGGGAAAAAAAACCTATTTTACAAAAAGGGTCCACTGGAGTCAAACCTAACCTTAAGCCTCCACAGGTACAAAAGAATACTGTCCAGGACCCGTCACAAATGAACACTGCCCAAAACCCATCAGAAGTGGTCAAAAAAAGGCTCAAATGCAGTTGCGTATGTGGTGGAATGATTTATATGAAGATGGTCAGAAGTGGGTGAAAAAATAGTTGGGTTCTATTATAAACATCTTGGAAATAAAATCGTGGGAAGATTTAATCAAGGATTTGGTAACTTTTTGGGACCTTGTCCACATTGTTTTTTGTTTCTCGGACTTTGAGATCACCTTTACTTTGGAGAAAATGGCCGGGTATATTGAGTTTGGTCGAGATTTGAGGAAGCAGCAACTTACATTTCCAAGGGCTCCTTCGATGCACAAGTTTTTTGACCTCCTTAATATCAATAAGCAGATGAAGAAGGCTCATGTAAGCAAAGAATGTTTTTCTTTCCACTTCTTGTGCTTCAGGCTCGGGCACTCAGCTGAGTTTGAAACGCATGAAAAGTAGTTGAACAATAAACAAGATAAGGGCCTTAGGAAAATTCATCGCCGGTTCGCTTTTATTGTGGCATTTTGGGGGATCATGGTTTTTCCAAATGAGGAAGGGACAGTGGATACTCGTATGGTGAGAATTGCACAAATCCTCACTACCAAGGAAGATCATACACTTGTCCCGTTAGTGCTAGTAGATATTTATCGAGCATTGACATTATGCAAAGTTGGGGCTCAATTCTCTGAAGGTTGCAATATCCTTCTACAAATGTGGTTGATTAAGCATATTTGCCATCACCCCAAATTCATGAGTTATGGTTCGAGCCCGGATAACTTTATTATAACTTATGAGGAAAGGGTAAAGGACTACAACATGCAGAAGGGTTTGAAGCCTGGGTCTCCCACTTGAAAGCTCTCAAAGCAAGTCAGGTCGAGTGGACTATAAGATGGCTTCCAAACACAGAAGCCATATACATGACGACTACCAAGGGTTACCTATGGTTGATGGGTGTGAGGAGTATCCAACCATATGCACTGCAGAGGGTCTTAAGGCAGTTAGGAAGATATCAGCTGGTGCCCAAAGATGAAGATCTAACCACCCAGGTCATTGAGCTACATCCAGAAGCTACATTGCCCGAGGATTTAGTTCAATAGGATTGGAATGACACTCGGTATCTAAAAATTGCACCAATGTACCAGATGTTGCAAAAGGGGAAGTGGATCCAAATTATGCTGCATGGTTTGAGAAAAGGCCTTGTGTAAACAATGACCCTGAGCCCGAGCCCGAGCCCAAGCCCAAGCCCGAGCCCGAGAGGCCTACCAAGAGACCTCATGTTCAAGGTTTTGACAACAAAATCCAAGAAAGGTTGACCTGGGGAGAAAAGGAGAAGAATTATCAACTCGAGATTTATGCCTTGAAAGAGAAGCTGAGAAACATGGAATTCAACAATGATCTCCAAGAATAAGAAGCCGAAGGTGAAACAGAAAGTTGACCCAAGAGAATGAAGCTCTCCGAGCCCAAGTTCGAAAAATGAGAATAACAGTTGCGAACCTGGGCAGGAGCAAAAAAGACGAAAATCTCATCTACAGCCTTACGCAAAAACTACGTGATTTTGAGGATGATTTGTAAAAGACTGAAGCGGAGCTAGCAAATGCCCGAGCTAAGTTAGCTAAGAATGCGGAGGTACGGGCCAGTTTCATTCGGAAACTGAAGGAGAAGTATGGAAAAGGAATGGTGAGTATAAAGAAAAAGGTCAATGTCCTTAAGAATGAGATGTCCAAGTAGGCAAGCAACTTCAAAGCAGAAAGGGTGCACTGCTATGCCCTGATATCACAGTTAGAAAAAGACCTACAGCAGCTTCAAGAGGAAAATCACATAGCCGAACAAGTTTTGGATTCCAGATCTCAGGAGATCAGACGGTTGCTATAAGAGAAGGGTATTATCATGGAAAGAGTTAGGAGAATTGCATACTACATTGTGATGAAGTGAAACGAGTGTGAAGATATGACCAAGTCCATGTTCTTCGCTTCAGTTATGATTTTTGTCCGACAGATCATGGATGACTTGTTTCGCCTCCAAGAAGATATGGCACAAAGGTCCGCAGCAAGGACAACGGGAGCAGTAGTTGAGGCGCTTAAGTATTTTTGACTTTGTTTGTTCGAGTCTGTATTTTGTATATTTTTGAGTCTGTATTGTTAGTTTGTTAGTTCATTTTTGAGTCTGTATTTTTAGATTTCCTTTGAAGTTATTGGTCCACTCATAGAGTATGTCACTCTTTATGTTTAAGTCTGCAGGGGAAGCTATCAAGATGTTTTATTTTATTTTATAAAAATTTGAAAAACCCAAAAAATGTTTTTTTATTTTTTATTTTTTATTTTGCACATGTTCCCAGAACTACGCATGGTATGGTTCATACGACGTCATGATACGTAGAAAATCCCCATAGGTTTCGATTATAGCCGTGAAATAAAAAGGAAAAAAAAGAAAAAAATGAGAGAAACAAGAAAAATTATGGAAAGGAAATAACAGCAAAACAAGAGAGTGTAAAAGTGATAGAATAAGAGAATAAAATCAAGAATCGAGCAAACAAAAGCAGGAATGAAAAAGAGAGAGAAAGAAATTGCAAAATGGAAATTTTTGAAGGTCGGGATGATGCAAGCAGCCATGCAAATGCATAATAGAAACGGTTAACCGCTTAAGTGCAGTGCATCCCCAACGTGCAGTTGCCCATTTGTTAAGATCTAATCGCTAACAAGTTTGCTTGTTGTCATCAAGTCCAGGTAGGTGGTTAGTTTGTTTGGCATTCTAGCAACTCACACGTACAACACCAGGTCCAAAGGCAAGTTGATCATGGCTGGCCAAGAACTAGATGCAAGTGTTATTGATCCATCAAGGAAAGGGAAAAAGTCTGATGTTAATCTGAAAAAGGAGATACATAAGTTGAAATACCAGATGGCAGAGATGTACCAGGCATGGGTGAATAGGCATCCACCACCATCATAGCCTGCCAACCCTGCTTTCGTCTAGCCACTAGCTTAATCCTAAGAACCTCCCACTGTTGATTCATCTCCTGGCTTCCCCTCCTCCGCTAGCCACCCCTGTTTTCATAGCACTACCACCCACTACACTCTATTAATCCTCTTGTGAGCCCTTATTCCAAACCCACGATAACCAATACTATCCCCCAAAGCCTACATTCAAGGCGCCAAAACATTACTCTTACACTTCTCGTTTTGACCTCCCAATTGAGACACCACATAAAAACCCAGAATATAAGGAGATGTTCAGGAAGGTTAGAAACCTGGAACAGCCATTTAGAAATATGCAGTGATTGGGAGGCCAGGTAAGCGTAGCCTACAATGATTTGTGTCTATTTCCCGATGTTAAGTTGCCGGTGGGACTCAAGATGCCTAAATTTGATCTATATGATAGGCATAGAGACCCGGTGGCCCATTTGAGGGGATTCTACAAAAAAATGAGAGAAGATGGTAGGAAAGATGAGCTGTTGATGGAATAATTTATCTAGAGTTTGAGTGGCACGACATTGGAGTGGTACACGTGGCGGGATCACAGCAGATGGTATACCTGCGATGATTTGGCACAAGCATTCGCTCGTCACTTCTAGTACAACATCGAGATTATTCCTAATCATTTGTCTTTGACTAAAATTGAGAAGAAGCCTAGTTAAAGTTTCAGGGAATATGGTTTTCGCTAGAGAGAACAAGCGGCAAGAGTTAACCCCCCGATGGAGGAGAGTGAGTACTTTCTGAAGGCTCTGGAGCTTACCTACTTTAGCCATCTGATATCGACCATTAGCAAGTCTTTCAATGAGGTGGTGGAGATGGATGGCATGGTGGAATAAGGGCATAAATAGAGCAAAATTATGAGCTACTCGGCCATCAAAGAAACTACCTATCTTATTTAGAATGGTACTGGAGGAGTGACCGGAAAGAAGAAGAAAGAAGATGTTGCAACAGTTGATTCAGGATCATGGTTTAGACCTAAGGGCCCATCAAACCACTATAATCAACCACGACCCCATCAACGAACCTACACCCAAACCCCATATAATCCATCCCAGCATTAATTCCCATCACCAAACTCTCAGATTTCTATCTACAAAGCTCAGACATATACTCAACCTCCTGCGTACTCACCATGGAATGCCCCAGCCCCACAAAACACCTACCCAGCTCCACAAAATGCTCACTCATCCCTATGAGCCTATCGAAACCCTGTCGGTCCAGGTTTTCGATCCAATCCAGTATTCAAAAATGAGAGGTTACAGCGGAAGAAAAATTTTACCCTGTTGGGGGAGTCTTATACAAATTTATTTAATAGATTGAGGCAGTTGGATATGCTGAGGCCAATTGAGTCGAAATTGCCAAACCCTCCTGCAAAGAATCTTGATTACTCCTTGAGATGTGAATATTATTTTAGTACTCTGGGCCATGACATGGAGAAGTGTTGGCACTTGACAAATGCTATCCAGGAGCTCATCGACACAAACAGAATAGAAGTCCAAACTCCGGATGCACCCAACATTAACCAGAACCCATTGCCAACCCATGAGGAAACAAACATGATCAAGATAGTACACAAGAGGGGGGAGCCCAAGAAGCCTTCGCAGTCCATCGTGATGATTCGGTCGAGTGAGGCTGGGCTAGTCAAAAAACCAACAGTTGAAGGATCAGTGAATAAGTTGAGCATGACAAATGGTGAGCCATCTGTGGTAGTCATGAAAAGATCCCCAAATGATGTTGTGGCAAAGCAAGATAGGTCAAAAATGGTCGTGCCAGGATTGGCGAGTAAGCTTATCATAATTGTGGAGGGTTCCCGTACAGACCCTGTTATCACCAAGCCTGTAACCCAGTTGCCAGTAGTCAATACCAAGGCTATCCCATAAAGCTACGTATGGGTGATAGTGGCCTACGTGGGAAAAGAAAGTAAAAGAAAAAGTCAATGAGGCCCAAGGACTAACTCGTTCAGGGAAATGCTTTGCCCCGGAAGAGTTAATGAAAGTAAAAACATCCAGAGATAATCCATTTCTAGTAAAGAAAGCAGTCACTGAGGAAGAAGCGGAGGAATTTTTGAGAAAAATGAAGGTACAAGATTATTCCACCATGGAGCAGATGAGAAAGACGCCCGGTTAGATTTCATTGCTATCATTGTTGATCCATTCATATGAGCATCATCGGGCCCTGATGAAAATTTTGAACGAAGCTCATGTCCCCGACAAAATTTTAGTGAACCATTTGGAGAAGATCGCTAACAAAATATTTGAGGTGAACAGGGTTAATTTCTCTATTGACGAGTTGCCTATGGAAGGTACTGAACACAACAGAGCTCTCTATCTAACTGTAAAATGTGAAGATTCTGTGGTCACCACGGTTTAGTTGACAATGGTTCCAGTGCAATCAATTGCCCTCTCTCTACTCTGAACAAGCTGAAAGTTGATGATAAGAGGATTCACAAGAACAACATATGCATCTGAGATTTTGATGGTGTGGGAGAAGACTCGGTTGGTGATATAGTGCTTGAATTGACAATAGGACCAGTGGAATTCATCATGTCATTCCAGGTACTAGATATAGTCGTCTCTTATAATTTGCTGCTGGGTTGGCCTTGGATACATGCTGCTAAAGCAACCTCGTTCACTTTGAACCAGATGGTCAAGTTCGAATGGGATAGACAAAAGATCATCGTGCATGGTGAGGAGAATTTGTATGCTCATAGTAATGTCTATGTCCCGTTAATTGAGTCCAAAGATGACAAAGGGCCTTGGGTCTATCAAGTTTTTTCAACAGTGCCGGTTAAGAAGGTTACGGAAAGGAAACATGTTCCAGCTCTAAAGATAGCCTCTGCTCTTGTAATGGTGGCCTCTGAAATGCTGAAAAATGGTTTTGTGTCGGGTAAAGGTTTGGGTGCATCCTTGCAGGGTATCATACAGCCGGTGTCCCTCCCTAAAAATTTGGGTACATTCGGTCTTGGATTCAAACCTATAGCTGCAGATGTGAAAAGGGCTAAAAAGTTGAAACGGAAGGCTTGGGCATTTCCAAAGCCTATCTCACGTCTCTCCAGGTCTTTTGTCAAGCCCGGTGGCATGAAACGCCTAGTGACAATAGTTCCAGGTTCTATGGTTGACATTGATAAAGAGTTAATTGAAAGGTTCCAGAGGTTGTTTGCTTGTGTGAACATGGTAGAAGTTAGAGAAGGTTCTAGCAAAGCAGACGTGCAGTTCGTTGGGCTGAATGTAAAGCTTAACAATTGGAAGGCTACTCCTCTCCCTACTTGAAAAGAGTGTTGGTAGTTTGTTTTGTTTTCAAGTTTATCTTGGTCATTCCAAGATTGTGACCTCCATTTCTATTTTTCGCTTGTTGATGTACAAACCCTCTTATCCTTTATTTTTAATGAAATGAAATTTCCCTTTTCTATAATTCCTGATAGTTTTAGTTTTGTTTTTTTCTTCTCTATACAGTTCTTTTACACTGGTTTCAATGACATGACATGCATGATGAATCTTCAACCGAGTCTTAAAAGTCAATCTAACTCTGAAATAATAATCCAAGAAATAGATTGTGATGATAAAATAGAATATGATGAAGATGAAGCATTTGAAGAAATTAGTAAAGAGCTAAGTCACTTTGAAGAGAAACCCCAGCCTAATTTGAATTAAACTGAGGCAATGAATTTAGGGGATCCAGATTATATAAGAGAAACCAAGATAAGCGTACACTTGGCGCCACAAATTAGGGAAGAAATAATTAAAGCATTGTTTAAATATAAAGATATTTTTGCATGATCATATGACGACATGCCGGGTCTGACTATTGACTTGGTGGTTCACAAACTGCCCACTAGCCTGTCATTCCCTCCCGTCAAGAAGAAGTTTAGAAAGTTCAAAATTGACATGAGTGTGAATATTAAGGAAGAAATCACAAAGAAGTTGGACATGAAGGTCATTCGAGTTAGGCGATACCCCACTTGGTTAGCTAATGTTGTGCCAGTGCCAAAGAAGGACGGTATGACCAGGGTGTGCATTGACTACCGCGATCTCAACAAATCAAGTTCAAAGGATAATTTTACATTGCCAAATATCCACATTCTAATTGACAACTATGCTAAACACGAGATCGGTTCTTGTGTGGATTGCTATGCCGGATGTAACGACCCGATCGGTCATTTTGAGTTCTAGCACTCTATTCAGAAATCAGAGGCCATGAGCAGCTTCGTTTCAGGTATTATGAAATGTATGCGTGGTCGAAATTGAATTTCGGGAAGTTCAGGGTCGATTTTGAAAGAGGATTCTCATTTCGGAAGCTTAAAGTTGAAAGAATGAACTAGGATTGAAATTTTGAGTAAACGAACTCGGAGTCAGGATCTGAAGGTTCCAGCATGTTCATATGATGATTTAAGACTTGGGCGTATGCCTGGTTCGGGTTTTGGATAACCCGGGAGCATTTTGGTGCCTATTGTGGAAGTTACCATTTTAGAAGAAATTTCATAAGTTTGGCTTGAAGTATATTTCAGTGTTATTGATGTCTATTTAGGATTATGAGGCTGTGAATAGCTCCGTATGGTGATTCTACAGTTAGGGGCACGATCAAAAGTGAATTCGGAGGTCCATAGATCATTTTGGAGCCATTTGGCTAAAGATAAAAATTTGAAGGTTTTTGAGAAGTTTGACTGGAGGTGGTTTTTTAATTATCGGGGTTGGATTCCAATTCCGAAAGTTGGAGTAGGTTTGTAATGTCAAATATGACTTGTGCGCAAAAGTTGTTCAATCGGACATGATTTGATAGGTTTAAACATCAGAAGTAGAAGTTTGAAATTTTAAAGTTCATAAAGCTTGAATCAGGGCATAATTCATGGTTTTAGCATTATTTGATATGATTTGAGGCCTCGAGCAAGTCCGTAATGTGTTTTAGGATTGGTTGGTAGCTTTGGTTGAGGTCCCGGGGGCATCATGTGGATTCCGGGTGGCTAACGAATTGAATTCGAAGTTTGAAGAAGGGTTGGAGCTGCTGCTTCTGGTATTTCCGCTTCTGCGGATTTGGGACCGTAAAAGCAGACCCGTAGAAGCGAGGAAGAAGCCGTATTAACAGTTGGATGTGAAGCAGCCCAGGACCACAGAAGCGGCCGTTGATCTGCAAAAGCGGAACCACAAAAGCGGTGGGCCATCCGCAGAAGCAAAATTTGGACTAGAGCCCAGTGTCCGCATAAGCAGCGTTTTGTCCGCAAAAGCGGGATCGCAGAAGCGAAAATATTTCCACAGAAGCAAAAATCGCTGGAGGCATAAGGGATGTTTTAAATCGGGGTTTGAGTTCATTGCACCCATTTTTCATGGCTTGGGCGATTTTTAGGGGAGCTTCAAGAGAGGATTTTCATCATCAACGACATGGTAAGATATCCCCACCTATTATGAGTTAAATACATCAATTATGTGTGGATTTAAGCATGATTTCTATAGAAAAACTTGGGATTTTGAGGGAAAGACGTAGAAAATTATTGTTATTGGAAATTTATGGGTAAAGTTTATCTTCGAAAAATTTCAGAATCCGGGCACGTGGGCCCGAGGGAATTTTTGTCATCTTCTCGATCAGAGTTAGGAATTGCTACAAATTAGATTGTAATGAATAATTGAGCATATATTAATGGATTTGCGTAACCATTGGCTAGTTTTGGAGCGTGGTGCATCAATTAGAGTCTTCGAAAGGGCGTGAAATGCCGGTTTTGGATCTTCGAAGCGAGGTGAGTATCCTTTCTAACTTTGTAAGAGGGAATTTTCCCCATAGGTGAAACAATTGATTATGTGCTCCTATTTGTGGGGGCTATGTACGCACGAGGTGACGAGTGTCCATGCATAGCTACTATTATGCTATTGTCCGGGTAGTCTAGGACCCAAAAACATGCTATATTTTGAATATTTGTAATGTTATGGATAGTTGAATTGCTTAAACCATATCAAAATAGTAAATGAATTTCTAACAAGGTCTAAACCTCATTTTCTTATATTGTTAAAAAGGAATTAGCTTTCTTTGAATAATTCCCCCATGTTGGCTTCTTGATTGAATGTCTCTATGTGTTTATTTTGGAACGGGTCGAACGCCTCGGCAGATTAAATAGATGTATCTATAAGCACGTCGTCGACCCTCGGCAAGTGCATAATTTATTTCTGTTGGATTGGGCCGTCACCTCGATATGATTTGTGCATGATATATTTTGTTGCCCGAGAATTTTAAGTGTTGATATTGCCTTTCATGGCTTGATATAAATTGATAAGATAATGAAAAGAAAACCTTGAAAATCCTTTAAAGGTGTTTACCTTTTTTCCAGCTTCGTGAGTTATAACGACTATATAAATCCACGATTTCCTCACATTATTAGTATATTGTTAATTGACCTCTAGTAAATGTCGAAGTTGATCATCTCGTCTCTACTTCTTCGAGATTAGGTGGGATACTCATTGAGTACACATTGTTTACGTACTCATACTACACTTCTGTGCATTTTTGTTGCAGAGGTATATGTAACTCTAGTGGCCTACTGGGCATAGCAGCATGGATGTTTCTGGGACTAGGTGAGTTGCATCATTCGAGACGGCCGCAACTAGAGCAGTCCCTTCTAGTGTACTATATTTATGTCCTGTCCACTGTATTCCGGATGGATGTTGTATTTTATTTTCTTGTCAGTAGATGCTCATGCACTTGTGACACCCGGTTCTGGGATGGTTTGAAGTATTGTATTAACTACTTATCATTTAAATTTTATTTGAGACTATATTCTTTAAAATTTCTAAATTGGAAGGAAAATCCTAGATTTCAAAAGTATTAAAATGAGATTTTGATTAAGTAATTTGGTTGTCTTGCTTGACAGTAGTGTCTGGCACCACCACGACCCATAGTGGATTTGGGTCGTGACAACATGATATCAAAGCACTAAGTTCCTAGGGTCTCACGAGTCATGAGCAAGTCTAGTAGAGTCTCGCGGATCAGTACGGAGACGTCTGTGCTTATCCTTGGGAAGCTGTAGGACTGTTAGGAGTACTTCCCTTCTTGATTCCTTATCATGCGATTTGATTCTTGTGAGGCTTATGCTTTTGTTTCTTCCTACTCAATCTTATGCGATGCGAAGCGCCTTTTATAAATCGAGAGTTGAAGAACCGTAATGGTACTATAGATGTGATACGGGATGTTTCTTCCGGTATAGTTGACTGGATTATTATCGTCACCTTATGGAAGGATATTCTAATGTTTCAGCTCAGTAATGTTACTTTTGAGGGCTCCGAGGTTAGGCACACATCACCATGATGCTTATGAATGAATGTTGCGCTGTAGTGATATGATGGAAGGATGTTATGCCCATGTGTCGAGGCAGTGAATGACTTGAAGGGGGGTTTACTCAGTGCATAATCAACAAATTCAGTATTTATTCCCGGGAGGGGAAAGACAATCGAGCTAAGGATGGTCAGATGTGGGCTGGTGAAAGTAATGAGACTTGGTATTTGCAAGCATTGTAGAGTTTACTTTTATGAAGGGATGTCATTGTCCTAATTGAACGTACTAAGTTGTCAGTGTTATGATCTACTACGATTCTCCTTTGGGGAAAGATATTGTGAAATAGTATTGGAGATGCAACTGTCAGATGTCTCAAGGTGCAGTAGTCCAGGATTGAATCAGTATTTTTAATGTTCACGATTCGATAAAGATGACCTTCGTAAAGGTTTAAAGTTAGCAGCCATTGTGGGTTCAAATGCCACAAAGTTAGATTTTATTTAAGGTAGACACTGAATATCAAAGGACAAGGAAGGACAGGTGGGAAGCGCCAGCTGGTGTTCAAAATTATAAAAAGGCCAGGTATATGAAGTGAAGGTCGAGTGCTCGATTAAGGGAATGAGTGCCGCCAAAGTGGGAGAGTGGCAGAGTTGCATATGGGCCTTGTAGTAGGATGACCACGTACCTTAAGGAGCGTTTGTAGTGATTTGAGAATATTAGTGCTTGGTTATTGGGGTCTACGGATCTAATTTGAAGTTGGGATCCTTGTGCGGCAGGAGATTTAATATAACGAGAAGGGGCCGCTTAAATGAAGAAGGATGCAACATAACTTTGAAGTGGAAGGAGGTTGTCGCACATTTAAATGATGTCCACGGGGGGTAAATGGACCTGTGGAGTTGCAGAGTGAGCTCAGACTCAGGATGGGTATCAATGTCGTAGTGATCGTACCCCGTGCAGCGGCGTTGGAAGATGCCGGGGAGAGCTTGTATATGTGGGTTACCCAAGTGAGCAGGTTAGCGGTCGCGTGGTTGGCGAGGCTTCTACGAAGAATTCTATCGGTTATATAGCAAAGAAGTCGGTTGTGAAAATATGTTTGAGGAGTCAGAATATAAGAAGGGGTATTACCGAAAGATTTCGAGAACTTTTGCGGTTGATTGCGCGAAGTTATGTCAATAAGAGATAAAGAGGACAGGTGAATTCCTGATATGTGAGACGATGGCTTCATGCTAAGTGGGAGAATCCCGCCGCTTCGGGTTGCATGGTTAACTACTTGCAAGATTTTTGGGCTATTAGCATATCAATGGGCTATTTAAACTACGGTAAAGGACCATAAGTAATATATTAAGCAAAGGAAGTACTAAAAGTGGGCTATCATTGGCCTTATTGGCCCATGTTAAGACTTGGAGGAGGATACAAGATTATGCTTTTTAGAGATGCGGGTTCCCAAGGAAGTGATTCTGCCAGATGCTTCACCAATAGGGCATCCATGTGCTAGAAGATTTATGGAATTGATTATATTCGGGGCCAAGTCAGAGCGAGTGGCTCTCACAACGGTTCTAGTGAAATTCAAAAGATAAAGTGTGGTACCTAATGATGTCGAGCCTATAAGTACAGTTAAGAATCAAGCTTGGTAGCAGCTTATGAGAAGGTGCCCAAGATGTTCTATGATGTTTTGACTTGCGATGTGGCGATTAGGAGGTACGAAATGGTTTATGGGATTCGAGACAGCATGGTCTCGTGATTCAAGGTCACTCGAGATGAGTGCAGATGGATTATGTTATGTGTTGGATGGAATTAGTATTATTTCTAAGGCAATCGGGGTGAATTGAAAGGAGATAGATTGGTTAGCCATAATTTAGTTGGCATGTTGGTGGTAGAGATCAACTTTTTCAGCGTGATTAAGTTATGCAAGTGATCTGTGGCAGTGCGTATGAGGCTTGTTAGCCGCTGTAATTGATATTATTTTAAAGCATTCTAATGTTATTGCTTGTTATGTTGAAGTGGATTTCAGAAAGGCTATGGTGCCTTAGACCACTACTTAGAGATATGTGTATTTTCATGATTATAATAATTTGCCTGGGTACTGCTATGTTTCTCCTGAAGCGAGATCAGTGAAAAGCTTTTGTGTGATGAAATGTTGACCTATTAGCAGTTTCGGGTTATGATAAGGGTCATGTTCTATCGTACATTGGCATGTTGGGTGCAGTGACTAGTACGGGATTTAAAGTGAAAAATCAAGGTTGCAGTTCGGTGCTGACAAGGATGTCACGAGCTCGGATGAGCGCGAAAGGAGTTTTGATATTTAACGTGAGTGGTATTGTCATCAGCGTCACCTGAGATTTGTGTTTTGTAAAAAGGTCTTTGCATCCTGGTTAGGAATTCTTGATCGCTTTCCAGCGTTAGTATGGCCAGTGGTTTGGATGTGTGGACCTGTTGTGTGTTTTGGAATGTTGTGGGATCGAGTCCCACAGGAAGATCATATAAGTTTGGCTTGTAGTCACTTGATTGATTGAAGAAATTAAACCAAGTACGAAGATTTGTGATGATATCGATAAGTTGAGGATATATGCCTTGAGGACACTCTGTTACTGAGTTGTGGACTGTGGATGAGTACTCATGTTATGATGGTTGTCCTTGTGTGTTATGAGAAGAGGGAAATTAATATGGACCTTTGAAAAGTTATTGGCTTAGTTTGATATGATCAGGATCGACTTGAGGTCAGTAGATGGGTTTAAATATGAATTTGGGCTCTATGCCAGGCCAGTTGTGTTCATTTCAGTAATGCGCTCCTTATGGAGTAGTCAGAGTGTTATTTCATTGCCAGATATTTCATGTAGTGATGCATTGCACCGTTTGGGTTGTGAGACGGCTTGAGTAATTGCTTATGTGTTGAAGATCCATGCAGAAATGATGTATTATGAGCAAGATGGCTCTTTAGATTCAGATTGTGTATCGCACCTCAGTTGTGCTTGAGTTTTGTAGCTTATGGCGCTATATGTTCCCTCAGGGATGTGATTATGCATTTAGTATGCTTATGACCGATATTCGGTATTTTGTTGTAATGAACAAATTTGGCTCGATATGCATCTCCTTATGTGAGATCTATGTGCGGATCAGGTTGCACGCAGCAACAATGTGATGTTGAGTATAGTTTTCTATAAGCTATTTTGTGTACCTTGCCTCCTATTTTCTAACGAAAGTCCGTATTAGCGCGTGAGTTAGGTAATTCCTTCCAGAGTTCGATTTCCTTTTCTGTCGCGTTCGAATTGGTAGCCTATTGGCACATTGTAGCATCATATGGGACTTTTGGTCATGTCGGGTGGCTTATTGCCAGAATAGTTCGTACTGGTGAGATGAGATCATTGGATTTAGGATCAGTGCAATCTGACTATATGGGATATATTAAAGAGAAAAGATTATTATTTTGTTCAGAATGTAGTAAATCTTCTTGTCAGAAGTATAGACTCAATGATTGGTTGACTCGGCGGTTGATTATGAATTTTTACGCATCTCTTCCGTTGTGGCGGTATTGTAAAGGTTAGAGTAAGACCTGTGTAAGTCATGGGGTGCAATGGGAGCATCAGATTAGTAGGATTTTGACTGAGTTGATCAGAAAATATTATTGTGGTCCGGTGAGCAAAGTGATGAAAGGTGTGAATTTAGTAGATTTATGCAGTCATGTTTAGGTACAGCATGTAGTGATTAATATGCTGATCTTATGGTGGGAACAGGTCGGGCATATAATCCCGGATGTTGGAATTGGGCTCTAGGGCTTATTTACTTGAACAAAAGGGAATATCTTCAAAATTGATCGAGCTGATGTGCTCAACTGAGTTGTGGTGGGACAGGAAGGTGCATGAGAGGTTAAATAGCGATTTCAGACTACTTTAGTGTAGTTCTCAGCATGTTCGAGGATGAACGTATGTTTAAGTGGGAGAGATGACCCTGCCGTTCATTTTCATTTCTAGCGCTCCGTTCAGCAATCGGAGGCCATGAGCAGCTTCATTTTAGGTATTATCACATGTACGCATGGTTGGAATTGAATTTTGAGAAGTTCAGGGTCGATTTGGAAAGAGGATTCTTATTTCGGAAGTTTAAAGTTGAAAGAATGAATTAGGATTGGAATTTTGAGTAAACGACCTCCGAATCAGTATTTGAAGGTTCCAGCATTTTCGCATGATGATTTCAAACTTGGGCGTATGCCCGGTTCGGTTTTGGATAATCGGGGAGCGTTTTGGCACCTATTATGGAAGTTAGCATTTTATAAAAAAATTCATAAGTTTGGGCTGAAGTGTATTTCTATGTTATCAATGTCCGTTTAGGATTATGACACTGTGAATAGGTCCATATGGTGATTCTAGAGTTAGGGGAGCGATCGGAAGTGAATTCGGAGGTCCGTAGGTCATTTTGGAGCCATTTGGCTAATGATAAAAATTTGAAGGTTTTTGAGAAGTTTGACCGGAGGTGGACTTTTTGATATTGGGGTCGGAATCCAAATCCGAAAGTTAGAGCAGGTCCGTAATGACGAATATGAGTTGTGCGCAAAATTTGAGGTCAATCGGACGTGATTTGATAGGTTTAAACATCGGAAGTAGAAGTTTGAAATTTTGAAATTCATAAAGCTTGAATCAGTGTGTAATTCATGGTTTTAGCGTTGTTTGATATGATTTAAGGCCTCGAGCAAGTCCGTAATGTGTTTTGGGATTGGATGGTAGGTTTGAGGTCCCGGGGGTCTCGGGTGGATTCGGGGTGGCTAATGGATCGAATTCGAAGTTTGAAGAAGGGCTGGAGCTGCTACTTCTGGTATTTCCGCTTCTCTGGATTTAGGACAGCAGAAGCGGCCCCGCAGAAGTGAGGAAGAAACCGCAGAAAAGGTTGGATGTGAAGCAGCCCAGGACTGCAGAAGCAGCCCTAAATTCGCCAAAGCGGAACTGCAGAAACGAAATTTAGGCTGGAGCCCAGTGTCCGTAGAAGCGACATTTTCTCCGCAAAAGCGGGACCGCGGAAGCGGAAATCGCTGGAGGCAGAAGGAATGTTTTAAATCGGGGTTTGAGTTCATTTCACCAATTTTTCATCGCTTGGAAATTTTTGGGGGAGCTTCAAGAGAGGATTTTCGTCATCAACGACAAGGTAAGATATCCCCACGTATTATGAGTTAAATACATCAATTATGTGTGGATTTAAGCATGAATTGTGTAGAAAAACTTGGGGTCTTGAGGGAAAGACCTAGAAAATTATTGTTCTTGGAATTTGACCACAATTTTAGGTATGAAATTTAGAGAAAATCATATATTTGAGTTCGTGAGTTATGGGTAAAGTTTATCTTCGAAAAGTTTCAGAATCTGGGCATATGGGCCCGAAGGCATTTTTGTCAACTTCTCGATCGGAGTTAGGAATTGCTACAAATTAGATTGTAAGGAATATTTGAGCATATATTAATGGATTTGCGTAACCATTGGCTAGTTTTGGAGCGTGGTGCATCAATTAAAGTCTTCGGAAGGGCGTGGAATGCTGGTTTGGATCTTCAAAGCAAGGTGAGTCTCCTTTCTAACCTTGGAAGAGGGAATTGTCTCCATAGGTGAAACAATTGATTATGTGCTCCTATTTGTGGGGGCTACATACGCACGAGGTGACGAGAGTCCGTGCGTTGCTACTAGTATGTTATGGTCCGGGTAGTCTAGGACCCAAAAGCATGCTATACTTTGAATATTTGTAATCTTATGGATAGTTGAATTGCTTAAACCGCATAAAAATAGTGAATGAATTTCTAACAAGATCTAAACCTTATTTTCTTGTATTGTTAAAAGGGAATTAACTTTCTTTGAATAGTTGCCCTATGTTGGCTTCATGATTGAATGTCTCTATGTGTTTATTTTGGAACGGGTTGAACGCCTCGACAGATTAAATAGATGCATCTATAGGCACTTCATCGACCCTCGGCAAGTGCACAGTTTATTTCATTGGATCGGGCCCATGCCCTCGGCATGATTTGCGCATGATATATTTTGTTGCCTAAGAATTTTAAGTGTTGATATTACTTTTCATGGCTTGATATAAATTGATAAGATAATGAAAAGAAAAACTTGAAAATCCTTTATTACTGGTTAAAGGTGTTTACCTATTTTCCCGTTTCGTGAGTTAGAACTACTATATAAATCCATGATTTCCTAACATTTTTAGTATATTAGTAAGTATCGAAGTTGACTATCTCGTCTCTACTTCTTCGAGATTAGGCGGGAGACTCATTGAGTACACGTTGTTTACGTTCTCATACTACACTTCTGTGCATTTTTGTTGCACAGGTATATGTAACTCTAGTGGCCTACTGGGCGTAGCAGCACCGATGATTCTGTGACTAGATGAGCTGCATCATTCGAGATGGCCGCAACTAGAGCAGTACCTTCCAGTGTACTATATTTACTTCCTATCCTCTATATTCCAGACGGATGTTGTATTTTATTTTCTTGTCAGTAAATGCTCATGCACTTGTGACACCGGGTTCTAGGATGGTTTGAAGTATTGTATTAACTGCTTATCATTTAAATTTAATTTGAGACTATATTCTTTAAGATTTCTAAATTGTAAGGAAAATCCTAGATTTCAAAAGTATTAAAATGAGATTTTGATTAAGTAATTTGGTTGTCTTTCCTGGCAGCAGTGTCTGGCGCCACCATGACCCTTAGTGGATTTTGGGTCGTGACACCGGATACCACCCTATTTTGATGGATGAGGAGGATGCAGAAAAAACAACATTTATTATATCATTGGGGACTTATTGCTACTGTGTAATACCATTCGGTTTAAAAAACACTTGGGCAACCTACATAAGGGAAATAACTACTGTGTTCCAAGGCATGATACACAAGGAGATTGAGATTTATGTGGATGGTGTGATCATAAAGTCAAAGCAATAGGCTGACCATGTTGGAAACTTGAGGAAGTTTTTCCAAAGGCTTCGTAGGTACAATCTTAAGCTTAACCCTGCCAAGTGTGCATTTGCTGTTCCATCCAGAAAACTATTGGGATACATAGTCTGCCGTCGAGGCATTGAGTTGAACCCGTCAAAGATCAAAGCTACCTAAGAATTGCCACCTCCAAGGAACAAGACTAAGGTGATGAGTTTTCTCGGGCATTTGAACCACATCAGCAGGTTTATTGCTCAAATCACGACAACTTGTGAACCTATCTTTAAGTTACTGAAGAAGGATGTTGTGGTCAAATGGCCTAATGAGTGCCATGAGGCATTCGTTAAGAACAAATGATACCTGTCAAACCCGCCTATGTTGGTCCCGCCGGAACCCATGAGGCCTTTAAATCTTTATTTGACAGTTTTGGACAATTCGTTTGGATGTGTATTGGGTCAACATGACATCACTGGCAGGAAGGAGCAAGCCATATATTACATCACCAAGAAGTTCACGTCCTGTGAGGTTAAGTACAATCCTCTTGAAAGGACACGTTGCGCCCTAACTTGGGTAGCACAAAAGTTAAAGCATTATATGTCATTCTACACTACTTACCTCATTTCTCACCTGGATCCTTTAAAGTACATCTTTCAGAAGCCCATACCCATAAGAAGGCCCGCAAAATGGAAAATCTTACTCAAAGAGTTTGACATTATCTATGTGACTAGGACCGCGATGAAAGCCCAAGCATTGGCCGATCATTTGGCCGAGAACCCAATCGATGAAGAGTATGAACCATTGAGAAGTTATTTTGCTAATGAAGAGGTAATACATACTGACGAGGTGGAGCAGGTTGAAAAACCAGGTTGGAAACTTTTCTTTGATGGAGCTGCTAACATGAAAGGTTTTGCGATAGGGGCCGTGCTTATTTTTGAAACAGGGCATCACTACCTGTTACGACTCAGCTTCATTTTTATTGTACCAACAACATGGCTGAGTACGAGGCATGCATTTTGGTTTTGAGATTAGCTGTAGACATGGGAATCTAGGAAGTCTTGGTCTTGGGAGACTCGGACCTTCTGGTGTACCGGATTCAAGGAGAATGGAAGACACGAGATTTAAAGCTCATTTCGTATCGACAATGTTTGCATGATCTAAGTCAACGGTTTTGATCAATAAAGTTTAGGCATATTCCAATAATCAATAATGAGGTTGTCGATGCTTTGGCTACCACCCGGACAAAGCTTATGTTGACCCTCTATATATTCAAGTTCATGATCAACATGTCTATTATAATGTGGTTGAGGAATAACTTGATGGTGAACCGTGGTTCAATGATACAGGGAGTACATCAAAATGGGGGTATATCCGATTCAAGCCACATGTGATCAAAAGAGAACAATTCGACGTTTGGCTAGTGAATTTTTATTTAGCGGAGGGATTTTGTACAAGAGAACTCTAGATCTCGGGTAGTTGAGGTGCATCGATGCTAAGAAAGATATGACTATCATGACCGAGATATATTTTGGAGTCTGCAGGCCGCATATGAACGGATATGTTCTAGCAAAGAAGATTCTTCGAGCGGGGTATTACTGGCTCACCATGGAATGAGATTGTGTCAGGTTTGTGCGCAAGTGTCATCAATGCCAAGTGCACGGAGACTTGATTCATTCTCCGCCATTTGAATTGCACACCAAGTCTGTACCATGGCCCTTTGTTGCTTGGGGAATGGATGTCATCGGACCAATCGAGCCAGCAGCATACAATGAGCATAGGTTCATTCTGGTGGCCATTGACTATTTCACTAAGTGGGTTGAAGCTAAAATTTTCAAATCTATGACCAAGAAGGCAGTGGTCGATTTTGTTCATTCAAATATCTTTTATCGATTTGGAGCACCAAAGGTTATCATCACATGTAATGGCACTAATCTTAACAGTCATCCGATGAAGGACTTGTGTCAACAATTTAAGATTGCACATCGGAATTCCACCCCATACCGCCCCAAGGCAAATGGAGCTGTCGAGGCAGCCAACAAGAACATAAAGAAGACACTTCGGAAAATGGTACAAGGTTCTAGGTAATGGCATGAAAAGTTGCCCTTTGCGTTATTGGGTTATCACAATACTATTCCCACTACTATAGGTGCAACCCCTTATTTGTTGGTATATGGCATAGAATCAGTGATACCCACAAAAGTTGAAATTTCATCCTTTTGGATTGTTGTTAAGGACGAAATTGATGATGATGAGTGGGTCAAAACTCGTGTAGAGCAATTGAGTTTGATTGATTAGAAAAGATTGGCAGTAGTGTGTCTTGACCAGTTGTATCAAAAGAGAATGCCAAGATCATATAACAAGAAGGTGCGTCCGCAAAAATTCAAAGTGGGTCAGCAAGCATTGAAACACATCCTTCCACATCAGGCCAAAGCGAAAGGCAAGTTCACCCTAATTTGGCAGGGGCCGTTCATCTTAATAAAAGTGTTGTCCAATAATGCTTTATATTTAACAGACATAGAAGGAAAATATGTATATATGAATATTAATTCTGATGCAGTCAAAAGATATTATGCATGATTTCTTTGGTTTATCTAACTGTTGTTTATACTTGGCATGTTTTGAAGATTGAATTAACGAAGGCATTTTATTCTGTTATCTAAACACTTTATCCTTTGTTACCCCTTTGAGCCTTATTTATTTTCTTTCATACCCCTCTTTTGGAATCAGTAGAAATGTTCAGAAGGTAAGTAAATAAGAAAAGAAAAAAAAAAGAAGAGAAAAAAAGATAAGAGAAAAGAGAAGAAAAGAATGAAAAGAGGAAAAAAAAGAGAAAAAAATAAAGAAGAAAAGAAAAAAAGAAAGAAAGAGAAAAGCAACAACAACAAAGTAATTCCTATGTCATGAACTACGTTCGACCTGATTCTTGTTAAGGATACGTAGGCAGCCTCACGGTCCGGTCCCGTCAAAATAAAAATTCAAAAGTCCCAAGCAAAAAAACTGGGGTAGAAAGTTGTGGTTGTTGTAAGAGATCTGATTCCAAAAGTTGTAATATTGAATCTATTTAAGCTGTTTTGAGCTTTTGTGATATCCTTTCTTTTTAACCCCGTCCAAAATCTCACATTAGTCCAAAGAAAGACCATCTGATCAATCTTCAAGAGATGTCAAGTCAAAGAAGTAGAGTTGTGATTCATGCCATGGGCAACACACCGTTCTGAGCAGGAAAATGAAAAAAGGATTGACTGAATGGACTAGGCTATTTAATCCGAAGTACATGTCGTGAAGACTGAAAAGGATTGAATGAATGGACTGGGTTGTTTAATCCGAAGTGCATGCCATGTTCATTGGTCCAGCAACTTCACTCAAATCAGCCCATTTTTCCTTTACTTCCTCAAACAGTCCTTCGATTTTAATTTTTCTTCCCTACTCATAACTCCTGAAGTCATTGCATTTTGTTTCTTTTGGGTTTATCTCACCAAGGTTTTTCCAATGTTAGCCTTATTTAAGCAAGTAAGAAAGGATTTCAAAGCTTGCTACCAACTTTCAAAATTTCACAAAGCAAAGTGCAGCTATAGCTTACCAGAAATAGCATGATGCTAAAGTGAAAATTAAGGTGTTAATGAAAGTTCAGACGGTCGAGTGGTTTGTGAATTTTGTGGAAGATACAGAGGTTCAAATTAGAAGGAAAAAAATATAAAACAATGGGTTGAGTGTAGAGCATTCGGGTCATTCAAGGTCCTGCGGTTGAAATTCAGCCAGAAAGGCAAACAATTCTTGGCCAATTCAACGTGGACAGTGAAAGCAAAGCACAATAGTTAAAAGGCCATCTTCAGCAAGAATGTCGCGACCTAACCACTACATTTTCAAACTAACAAGATTTTTCTTTGATTGAAACAGGGGCAAAAAATTTTGTTTGTTTCGGAGGAATCCTCTGTGAGGAAAGCTTGTGCCAGACATGCTCGGCAATAAGTTTTAGTGCCCTCCTGGATAACGGGATTTAGTAAGTTTTGAGACCCTCACAAATGACAAGGTCTGATGAGAGGACTACTTTTGGGAAGCATAATTTGGCATTTAAGTCTGCACTCTTGAAATGAGGCTTGGTTTGAAATTTTCAGGATAAAGGAATTTAATTTAGAATTTATTTTGATAACAATAATTGTTTAAAACTCACAAATGTTCCCAATATCAAACTGGGGCAGAAAAATTTCTTTTGTTTTGTCTATTTTTTTTTAAATCAGGTGCCCACTTGAAGAATCAGGGAAGACAACACGAGTTTCAAGAATAGAAAGATGTTCATGTTCAAGAAATAAGGCACGCGCCTGGAGAAACAAGGGAAGGCAGTTCAAAAGGAAAGCAGTTTCAAGAAGAGGACAATTCAGGTTTAGTAATCAGGCACCTGCCTGCAGAAACAAGGGAAGGCAGTTCAAAAGAGAAAGTAGCAATTTTCAAAGGAAGACGATTCAAGTTTCACAGTCAGGAACCCACCTAGAGAACAAGGGAAAACCAGTCAAGTTTCGAGGGAAAAGCAATGCAAGAGTTGGAAATCAGGCATCCACCTGGAGAATAAAGGGAAAACAGCTATGTTCAAAGGAAGACGGTTCAAGTTCAGTAGTCAAGAGCCCACCTGGAGAACAAGGGAAAACAATTCAAGTATCAAAGAAAAGAAATATAATTCAAATGTTATAAATCAGGCACCCACCTGGAGAACAAAGGGAAAGAAGTTATGTTCAAAGGAAGACGGTTCAAGTTCAGCAATCAGGAGCCCGCCTGGAGAAACAAAGGAAAAAAATTCAAGTTTTAGAGGAAAGGAATACAATTCAAATGTTGGTAATCAGGCACCCACCTGGAGAATAAAGGGAAAGAAGTAGTGTTCAAAGGAAGACAGTTCAAGTTCAGCAATTAGGAGCTCTCCTGGAGAACAAGGGAAAACAAGTCATGTTTCAAGGAGAAGCAGTTCAAGTTTCAAGGAGAAGACAGTTCCAATGAAAAGCAGTCTCAAAAGAGAGCGGTTCAGGTTCAGCAATCAGGCGCCCACCTGGAGAGAAAGGGAATACGGTTAAAGTTTTGGCAATCAGGCGCCCACCTGCAAATCAAGGGAAAACAATTAAAGTTTCGGGAATGGGGCAGCCACCTGGAGAGAAAGAGAATATAGTTAAAGTTTTGGCAATCAGGCACCCACCTGGAGAGCAAGGGAATACAGTTAAAGTTTCGGCAATCAGGCGCCCACCTGGAAAGCAAGAGAATACAGTTAAAGTTTCGGGAATCAAGCACCCACTAAATTTTCGGCAATCAGGCACCCACCTGGAGAGCAAGAGAATACAGTTAAAGTTTCAGCAATCAGGCGCCCACCTAGAGAGTAAGGGAATAAAGTTAAAGTTTTGGCAATCAAGCGCCCACCTGGAGAGAAAGGGAATACAGTTAAATTTTTGGAAATCAGGCACCCACTTGAAGAGAAAGGGAATAAAGTTAAAGTTTCAGCAATCAGGCGCCCACCTGGAGAGCAAGGGAATACAATTAAAGTTTTAGAAATCAGGCGTCCACTTGGAGAGAAGGGAATACAGTTAAAGTTTTGACAATCAGGCGCCCACCTGGAGAGAAAGGGAATGCAGTTAAAGTTTCGGCAATCAGGTGCCCACCTAGTGTCACACCTCCTTTTTTGCACACCACCCCGGAGGATAGTATATAAGGGAGTTTTTCTAATTTAAGCGACATTATTCGAACTGGGATTATTTATTCAATTCAGAGTCGCCACTGGGGATAGTTTATTTGGTGTCCAAAATCACCAGTTTATTTTAAATCCCAAATCGAGGAAATTTTGACTTTCCTTTTTGAAGTCTGCGAACCAGAAATTCTAAATAAGGAATTATATTAACTCGAGGGAAGATTTTAGGCACCCCCGGATTCTGTGGTTCTAGCATGGTCGCTCAACTATTATAAATGGCCTATTATCTGATTTTAGTACATGTTCTAGTCTATGGTGCAATTTTAAACTTTAACCGCTTTATTTGATATTTTTTAAGGAAAATTGCAACGTTATTTAAAATGTGTCTTGAACGCGTCACATAATTACACCCGCGATCCTTGACACATTTTATCTAACATTGTTGAGATTTGAATTTGGTTCACATAAATGTGCACCCGAGTTTAGGAAGGTAAGTTATTAAAATAACGCGCCTAAAGCAACTACGCGTTGTTTACTTTGCGAGGGCCATGGAAGATTTGATAAATGAAACGCCTCAAATTATAAAGGAATAAAATTAATTAAATGAGGGCCATGAGTTTATGAATTTTATTTGGCACGACGCACCTCAAATTATTCTAAAGGGCTTTACCCAACTAAAATAAACTACGGATATTCATGCCTATTTTCCTAAATTTGATATTTATTGTCATTTGTCTCATACTTATGGACAACAATTGTGGAAGAGGTGGTATAGCTTATTCGTGTATATACTCAAGTTATGGAGCTTCGCAAATCGAATTCTTAATTTAATGTCAAATATAATTCTCCTTTTGACATCGAAACCTATGACCTAGTTACAAACAACAGTTAGTAAGAAATCTAATTAACCAACCACAGCTAACAAATCGTCTAGAGATAATAAAGTAATCAAATCATTAAAGAATAAGGAGAAAAGAATCAATTTCTTCAAATATATCCCAAAATAAAGCAAGAAGAATCAGGTATCGAATAGAGCTCATATTGCATTTAAAAAACTTATTCACTCTAAACTAGTTACTTTAACACAATTAATACATCGTCCCTTTTCTTTGTGAAGTTATCTAGATTTCAAGGATATAGAACAACAGTAGAACTTAGAAAAATGATCATCGGGAATAATTAAAGTAAGCACGAAGATCACACATGTCTACTTAAGCGTCCAGTTGTAACTAAATGCAAGACTATGTAGAATCAATAGTAATAAGCTTAAAAAATAATTGAATAAAATCCAATAGAGTACATATTAACTGGTAATGAGACATCAGAAAAAAAAGTTAGAGAAGAACCTCAAACAAGAGCCGAAAATGTTCGGATCATCCACGCAAGCAGAACGTTTATATACCCATTTAAAAAAAAACATAGAACCATTTTTGTGTATCATTTTCTGGACCAAAGGAAGAACTAAAATGAAAAAAAAAATCCCTAAGATGAAGAATCGGAAAAAAAAAAAGTCGAGCTCCTAGTTGAATCCGTAGCTTTCTTTTCTTCTTTTCGTTCCTTTTTGTTTTTGCTGCTAATGTCCCATCCACTCCTCTCTTTTCTTTTTTTTAAGTTTCTTAAGGTGTGGTCTTAAGAAGAAGGATATGGAAGATCATAAAGGGCTGGATGTTGGAGCTCAATGGTTTATCGTCCAACTTGCCGGAGATGGCAGCAGCGGCGCTATGTTTCTTGTAGAGGAAGGGGTCTCTTGTATGAAATAATCTGATGCTCTTAGGTCTAGGTCTTTCCTTTTATAAAAAGAGTTTGGGTTAAGAGGTTATTTGGTATTGAGCTTGGCTTGTAGGAATTGGATCAATTTGAATTCTAGCCCAATTTTAAGGCCAAATAAAACCTTCTTCAAATTCTTTTCTCTTTTTATTTTTTTCTTTTTCTTTTTTTATTTTAATTAAAAATTCTAATAATTAAACATCCTAAATTATCTAAAAATTTGCAATTAAACTAATTAACTAATTGTTAAAATTATAAAAATTAGTTAATCCTAAATCAAAAGAGAAAAATCAGTAAAAGGAAAAAGTGTAAAAATAAAGCATTTTTGTGATTTTTATTTTATAAAAAAAATAATTTCTGATTAATTCTAAAAGTGTAAAAAAATCTAAATGCAATGCATGATATTTTTGATATTTTTCATGATAAAAATAAAACACAAACATGCAAGAAAAGCAAATAATTAAATAAAAATGCTACAAAATCCTATAAAATGGCAAATAATTAGAAAAAATATATTTATTTTATTTTATAAGAGTATTTCATATAGGGCAAAAATCACGTGCTTACATTGCATGCATGTATCCTTAAGGTATGTGGAAAGGTTGTGAGTAAAATATGGAAAAGAATGGGGTGTGTGTTTGTGTAGTATTTCATAAAAAGGGCCATGAAATCTTAATACACACAAAGTGGTTGATAGAATGCTCAAGTGAGCTGGAATTAGGATCGTCAAAAATCTCAACTCAGAGATTGGAGCCCTAATATTGGTAAAAAAAAAGGCGACTAGTGAATGGAGGCCCTATGTCTAAAAACTCAACTTAGGGATTGGAGCCCAAATGTTGGAAAAAAAGGAGACTATGGAATGGTGGCCCTATATAGAAAAACTCAACTCAGGGGTTGGAGCCCTAATGTTGGTAAAAAGTCGACCAGAGAATGGTGGCCCTATGTCTAAAATATCAACTCAGGGATTGGAGCCCTGATGTTGGTGAAAAGGAGACTACGGAATGGAGGCTTTATGTCTAAAAAGCTCAACTTAGGGATTTGAGCCCCAATGTTTGCAAACGACGACTAAGGAATTGAGGCACTATGTCTAAAAAGCTTAACTCAGGGATTGGATCCCTAATATTGGCAAAAAGCAACTAGGGAATGGAGGTCCTATGCCTAAAAACTCAACTTAAGGATTGGAGACCTAATGTTGGAAAAAAGGCGACTAGGGAATGGAGGCCCTATGTCTAAAAATCTCAACTCAGGGATTGGAGCCCTAATGTTGGAAAAAAAGGCGACTATGGAATGGAGGCCCTATGTCTTAAAAAGCTCAACTCAGGGATTGGAGCCCTAACGTTGGCAAAAGACGACTAGGTAATGGAGGCCCTATGTTCATCTTGATAATGTTCTATGTTCTGTAATTTTTTTTTTCAATTAGTTCAGTTTGATAGTTCGATTAATATTTCTGCCTGTTCTTGGATTGTCTTTGTTTGCCAACATTTGATTTTACTTTCTCATAACGATTCTGTTTTAATTTTGTTCATTTCATAGTTGTTTGTTTGGACAGATAATAATAGTTTTAAATCAGGATTTCAGTAAATAATTTAGACTTAAAGGTTTGTTTTATTTGAATTTGGTTTTAGCTGAAGAACTAATTCAACCAGGTTAAGAGGGGCTGGGGTTAGTTTAGCCTAGGTTAGTAATTAACAGGGGATTAAGGGGGTAATTAGCATAAGCTTAGGAGTCAACCTAGATAGAATATAATACAGAAATAATGCAGGTAATGGGAACTGCACTAGTGCTGATAATAAGCACTAATTGTAATGGGTAATTAACAAATGAAAAGCTGAAATATAGTGGATATAGCACTAATTGTATGCCTATTTTAAAGAGCTGGAAATCAGTCAAGAGGAGATCGGATAGAGAGAACACTAAAAATACCCTGAAAACCCACTGGAAATACTTTGAAAATTGAGGAAAGGGATAGAAAAAAGGAGAAAAAGAGTGATTGAAAGGTTCTGAAAAAGCTTAAGAGAGTTAAGGAAAGCTGAAATATAGAAAAGAGGATAGAATTAAGGAGAATTAATCTGGGAGAATTACTGTTCCATCGAATTGTTTTTTTATATTTTTTTTCGAAGGTTTTAATTGCTAAAGTATGTTCTGATTCACTTGATTTTGAGGGTAGGTTGATTTGGTGTTGATAGCGGAATCTGGGTTAGAATAAGTTGAATTCGAAGCATTATAAAGGCTGGTCTGGGTTCCTATTTTACAAACACTGTTTCATTATTGGATCAAGTTGATTTCTGCTGAATTACTGCTCCTGCTGGTACTGCTGTTTCTCCCCCTTCTGAATCTCTCAATCAATTTCTGCTTCTATTGTATCCAGGTACTTAACATTTGATCTCAAAATGTAAAGACCGACCCATGTGGTATTTTTTTAGGAAGAGAAACTGAAGATTTATGTTGCAATATCTCTCTTTTGTTCTTTTTTTTTAATTTATTTGAATCATTGTCTCATTCTCCATATTTAACATGTTCAAACCATGTCGTGAGTAAGAAGAGGCTTGATAGATGTAACTGGAATGGTGTTAATACTCATTGATTCTGTTTTATTTGAATTTTATTTAGTTTTGTTGTAGTATTAATAAAAGATAGTTGATTATGTGTGCCAAATCTCTGAAAAACTTCGCTTATTAGTTATTACATTAGAATAAGCAAAGGCAAGGCATGGATTTGAGTGTTATCAATTAGTGCTAATTTCAGAAAGGGTTATTACAGTCGAATTGACAGCATTTGAGGTTCAAATGAATGTTCTAGAAACAGGCATTTGGGTTTATTGGTTATTGTCCATCTTGAACTTTCTGATTAGTGGCTTATGTTTTGTATGGGTTTATTAAAGTCTACCGTGGAGGTGGGTTTCGGATTTTAACAAAGCTAAGTGCATATAGGTTCTAATGATCATGTTAGCTTCCTTATGAAATTATAGTATTTAATTAAGTTGTGGCTCTAGTCTTAATGATATGGGAAATGATTTTAGAGAAATGATTCTTTGTTCATTTAACTAAATTTTGGTCAAAAAGGGGGAGCATCACAGTATTGTCCTCAAGCCTTTGTTGGAATATTTTAAAGCTTGCAATCAAATTTTGTTATAAGTGTTTTCATTTACAGTACATATCCACCAAAGCATTCCATATGTAAGTATCCATTTTAATATGTGAAACGGTCTATTTTTATCTGTATGCGGGCGCGGCAGTACACATCTTAATATGTGAAAGAATTTGCATATGTTCTTAACGCATAAAATTGTTAGATGTTGTATTGTTGCAAATGAGTGTTTAAGAGAGATGCAATTATGGGCTACTATTGTTGCGATATGCCTCCTAAGCAAATCAAATCAATTGTGATTGTGTATACGTCCACGTGACAAAATTACGATTCTAAAAATCAATGTGGAGATTGCGTTCGCACAATTTCGATCAAACCTTCTTGATAATACAAATGGGTGCTAATAGGCCGTTAATTAAAATTAGTTCGTATAGCCGAGGTGTGCCATGTTGAATAAAATCACAAATGCATGGCCCTTATTTAATTAGTTCTTTTAAAATAAATTAGAACTTGAAGCGTTCCATTTAGCTAATTTACATGGCCCTTGAAAAGCTAACAACTAACGCGTAGTTGCTTTAGGCACGTTATTCTAATAACATTACCTTCCTAAAATACGGGTGCACATTTATGTGACACAAATTCAAATCTCAACGTTAAATAAAATGTGTTGTGGACCGTGGGTGCATTTATGTGACGTGGTTCAAAAAATATATTTTAAATGACGTTGATATTTTTCTTTTTAAAAAAAATGGTTAAAAGTTAAAATTGTACATAGGTTCAAAATATTTTAAAATCAGATAATTAAGCCAATAATAACAGTTGAACGACCATGCTAGGACCACGGAACTTGGGAATGCCTAACACTTTCTCCCAGGTTAACATAATTCCTTACCCAGATTTCTGTGTTCGCGGACTATAATACAGAGTCAACCCTTTCCTCGATTTGGGATTTAAACCGGTTACTTGGGACACTATAAATCTCTCAAGTGGCGACTCTGAATTCCTTAAATAAATAAATCCCATTTCGATTGTCCTTTAATTGGAAAAACTCCTTTTATTATACCCTTGCGGGTGTAGGTAAAAAAGAGGTATGACAGGGGTCTGAAAAAATCTGATGTCCTTAGGTCTAGGTCTTGCCTTTTATAAAAAGAGTTTGGGTTTAGAGGATATTGGATATGCTATTGAGCTTGGCTTGTAGGAATTGGGTCAATTTGAATTCTAACCCACTTTTAAGGCCAAATAAAAACTTCTTCAAATTCTTTTCTCTTTTTATTTTTTTCTTTTTCTTTTTCTTTTTTAATTAAAAATTCTAGTAATTACAAATCCTAAATTATCTAAAAATTTTCAATTGAACTAATTAACTAATTGTAAAAATTATAAAAATTAGTTAATCCTAAATCAAAAGAGAAAAATCAATAAAAGGAAAAAGTGTAAAAATGAAGTATTTTTTGTGATTTTTATTATATAAAACAAATAATTACTATTAATTCTAAATGTGTAAAAACAAATCCTAAATGCAATGCATGATATTTTTGATATTTTTCATGATAAAAATAAAACATAAACATGCAAGAAATGCAAATAATTGAATAAAAATCCTACAAAATGGCAAATAATTGGAAAAATCTATTTTTTTATTTTATAGAAGTATTTCATATAGGGCGAAAATCACGTGATTACTTTGCATGCATGTATCCTTAAGGTATGTGGAAAGGTTATGAGTAAAATATGGAAAAAAATGGGGTGTGTGTTGGTGTAGTAGTTCATAAAAAGGGGCCATGAAACCATAATACACACAAAGTGGTTGATAGAATGCTCAAGTGAGCTAGAATTACGATCGTCAAAAAGTTCAACTCAGTGATTGGAGCCCTAATATGGTGGAAAAAAAAAGATGACTAGGGAATGGAGGACCTATGTCTAAAAACTCAACTCAGGGATTAGAGCCAAATGTTGGGAAAAAGGCGAATAGGGAATGGTGACCCTATATCGAAAAACTAAACTCAGGGATTGGAGCCCGAATGTTGATAAAAAGGCAACTAGGGAATGGAGGTCCTATATCTAAAAATCTCAACTCAGGGATTGGAGCCCTAATGTTAGCAAAAAAGGCGACCAGGGAATGGAGGCCCTATGTCTAAAAAGCTCAACTCAGAGATTGGAGCCCTAATTTTAATAAAAAAAGGCGACCAAGGAATGGAGGCCCTGTGTTTAAAAAGTCAACTCGAGGATTGGAGCCCTAATATTGGGGGGAAAAAAAGGCGACTAGGTAATGGTGGCCCCATGTCGAAAAACTCAACTCAGGGGTTGAAGCCCTAATGTTGGTAAAAAGACGACTAGCTAAAATCAAAAGTCAGGGATTAGAGCCCTAATGTTGGTGAAAAGGAGACTAGGGAATGGAGGCCCTGGGTCTAAAAACTCAACTCAGGGATTGGAGCCCAAATGTTTGTAAAAAAGCTACTAGGGAAAAGAGGCCCTATGTTTAAAAAGCTCACATCAGGGATTGGAGCCCTAATGTTGGCAAAAGGAGATTAGGGAATGGATGTCCAATGTCTAAAAAGCTCAACTTAGGAAATGGAGCCCTAATGTTGGCAAAAGGCGACTAGGGAATGGAGACCCTATGTCTAAAAAGCTCAACTCAGAGATTGGAGGCCTAATGTTGGTAAAAAAAAGGAGACTATGGAGGTCTTTTTTCTAAAACTCAACTCAGAGGTTTGGAGCCCTAATGCTGGAAAAAAGGCGACTAGGGAATGAAGGCCCTATGTCTAAAAATCTCAACTCGGGGATTGGAGCCCTAATGTTGGCAAAAATGGCGACTAGAGAATGAAGGCGCTATGTCTTAAAAAGCTCAACTCAGTGATTGGAGCCCTAATGTTGTCAAAAGGCAACTAGGGAATGGAGGCCCTATGTCTAAAAAGCTAAACTCAGGGATTGGAGCTCTAATGTTGGTAAAAACAAACGATTAGGGAATGGACGCCCTATGTCTAAAAACTCAACTCAGGGATTGGAGCCCTAATGTTGGAAAAAAAAGGCGACTAGGGAATAGTAGTCCTATGTCGAAAAAATCAACTAAGGGGTTGGAGCCCTAATGTTGGTAAAAAGGCGACTAGAGAAATGGAGGCCCTATGTCAAAAAAGCTCAACTCAGGGATTGGAGCCCTAATGTTGGTAAAAAAAAAAAAGTGACTAGGGAATAGAGGCCCTATGTCTAAAAACTCAACTCAAGGATTGGAGCCTTAATGTTGGCAGAAAACGGTTAGTGAATGGAGGCCCTATGTCTAAAATCTCAACTCGGGGATTGGAGCCTTAATGTTGGAGAAAAAAGACGACTACGGAATGGTAGCCCTTTGTCGAAAAACTCAACTCAGGGGTTGAAGACCTAATGTTGGTAAAAAGGCGACTAGGGAATGGAGGCCTTATGTATAAAATCTTAACTCAGGGATTGGAGCCCTAATGTTGGCAAAAGGCGACTAGGGAATGGATGCCCGATGTCTAAAAAACTCAACTTAGGGATTGGAGCCCTAATGTTGGCAAAAGGTGAATAGTGAATAGAGGCCCTATTTCTAAAAACTCAACTCAGGGATTGGAGCTCAAATGTTGGCAAAAGACGACTAGGGAATGGATGTCCGATGTCTAAAAAGCTCAACTCAGGAATTGGAGCCCTAATGTGTGCAAAAGGCAACTAGGGAATGGAGGAACTATGTCTAAAATCTCAACTCAAGGATAGGAGCCCTAATGTTAGGAAGAAAGGCGACTAGGGAATGGAGGCCCTATGTCAAAAAATCGCAACTTAGGGATTGGAGCTTTAATGTTGGCAAAAAAGGCGACTAGAAAATGGCGGCCCTATGTCTAAAAATTTCAACTAAGGGATTGGAGCCCTAATGTTGGTAAAAAGGTGGCTAGGGAATGGAGGCCCTATGTCTAAAATCTCAACTTAGGGAGTGGAGCACTAATGTTGGGAAAATCGTGACTATAGAATGGAGGCCTGATGTGTTAAAATCTCAACTAGGTATTAGAGCCCTATGTTGGAAAAGCAGACGACTAGGGAATGGAGGCCCTGTGTCTAAAATTCTCAACTCAGGGATTGGAGCCATAATGTTGGAAAGAAAGGCGACTAGGGAATGGAGGCCCTATGTCTGTAAATCTCAACTCAGGGAGGGAATCGAGGCTCTATGTCAAAAAATCTCAACTCATGGATTGGAGCCCTAATGTTGGCAAAAAAGGCGACTAGGGAATGGGGGCCCTGTGTCTAAAAACCTCAACTTAGGAATTGGAGCCCTAATGTTAGGAAGAAAGGCGACTAGGGAATGGAGGCCCTATGTATAAAAATCTCAACTTAGGGATTGGAGCCCTATTGTTGGGAGAAAAAGGCAACTAAGGAATGGAAGCCCTGTGTCTAAAAATCTCAACTCAAGGATTGGAACCCTAATGTTGGCAAAAAGGCGACTAGGGAATGGAGGCCCTATGTCTAAAATCTTAACTCAGGGATTAGAGCCGTAATGTTGGCAAAAGGCGACTAGGGAATTGAGGCCGTATGTCTATAAAGCTCGACTCATGGATTGGAGTCCTAATTTTGGTTAAAAAAAGGCAACTAGGGAATGCAGGCCCTATGTCTAAAAACTCAACTTAGGGATTGGAGCCCTAATGTTGGGAAAAAAAGGCGACTAGGGAATGGTGGCCCTATGTCGAAAAACTCAAATCAGGGGTTGAAGCCCTAATGTTGGTAAAAAGGCGACTAGAGAATGGAGACCCTATGTCTAAAAACTCAACTCAAGGATTGGAGCCCTAATGTTGGTAAAAAAGGCGACTAGGGAATGGAGACCCTATGTATAAAAACTCAGCTCAGGGATTGGAGCCCTGTTATTAAGAAAAAAAGGCAACTAGGGAATGGTTGCCCTATGACGAAAAACTCAACTCAGGGGTTAGAGCCTTAATATGGGTAAAAAGGTAACTAGGGAATGGAGGTCCTATGTCTTAAATTTCAACTCAAGGATTAGAGCCCTAACGTTAGTTAAAAGGCAACTAGGGAATGGAGGCCCTATTTCTAAAAACTCAACTCCTGGATTAGAGCCTTAATGTTGGCAAAAGGCGACTAAGGAATGGATGCCCGATGTTTAAAAAGCTCAACCCAGGAATTAGAGCCCTAATGTTGGCAAAAGGCGATTAGGGAATGGAGACCCTATGTTTAAAATCTCAATTCAAGTATATGAGCCCTAATGTTGGGAAGAAAGGGGATTAGGGAATGGAGGCCCTATGTCAAAAAATCTCAACTTAGGGATTGGAGCCTTAATGTTGGAAAAAAAGGCGACTAAGAAATAGAGGCCCTATTTCTAAAAATATCAACTCAGGGATTGGAGCCCTAATGTTGGTAAAAAGGCGGCTAGGGAATGGAGGCCCTATATCTAAAATCTCAACTCAGGGATTGGAGCCCTAATGTTGGCAAGAAGGCGACTAGGGAATGGAGGCATTATGTCTAAAAATCTCAAATAGGGATTGGAGCCCCATGTTGGAAAAGCAGGCGACTAGGGAATGGAGGCCGTATGTCTAAAATTCTCAACTCAGGGATTGGATCCCTAATGTTGGCAAGAAAGGCGACTAGGGAATGGAGGCCCTATGTCTAAAAATCTCAATTCAGGGAAGGAATGGCGGCTCTATGTCTAAAAATCTCAACTCAGGGATTGGAGCCCTAATGTTGGCAAAAAAGGCGACTAGGGATTGAAGGCCCTGTGTCTAAAAACCTCAACTCAGGAATTGGAGCCCTAATCTTGGGAAGAAAGGCGATTGGGGAATGGAGGCCCTATGTCAAAAAATTTCATCTTAGGGATTGGAGCCCTAATGTTGGAAAAAAGGCAACTAGGGAATGGAGACCTTATGTCAAAAAATCTCAACTCAAGGATTGGAGCCCTAATGTTGGCAAAAAGGTGACTAGGGAATGGAGGCCCTATGTCTAAAATCTCAACTCAGGGATTGGAGTCCTAATGTTGGCAAAAAGGCGGGGAATGGAGAACCTATGTGTAAAAATCTCAACTAGGGATTGGAGTCCTATGTTGGAAAAGCAAAAACGTAGAGATTGGAGTCCTAAGCTACCATTTTTTTCAATTTTTTTTCTTCTTTTTCATTTTGTTTTTGAAAATGAGTAAAATGCAGGAATTAATTTAGAGGAGACTTCCCTTTTGGATTGATTATTGCTGCAAAGCTGTTTCTAGCCCTTGCGCACTTTCTTCTCCTTTTTGGTTGCACCTGCTTCTTGCACGGTTGCTTTGGATTGCACCTGTTTCAAATTTTCAAATAAAGAACAATTGTTAGTTTGAAACGGTGGTTGGTTTTGTCGCCTTGATTGTCTCAATCTCTTTATCTCGGCCCAGCTTCTTTGATGAAGATCTCAGTTGCAACTGCTTGTTTCCTGGTAACCAATTTCATTTCTGGCCCTAAGAACTTCTGGTTTTTCCAAATTTTTCCATGATGGTTGGTTGGTGGAACTCAAACTTTTCGACTTTATTTTGCCTTCACAGGCCTTTCCTTTTTGACTTCCTTTTCTTTTCTTTTTCTTTTTTTTCCTTTTTTTTCATTTTTTTCTTTTCTTTGGAACATTGGGGAACTTTTGCTTCTCAAACTTTGCTAAAACGACTAGTTGCGTGGGACTTAACCTCTTCCAACTTTATTTCGCCTATGTAGGCCTTTCTTTTTTGGCTTCTTTCTTCCAACTTCAATTTCAGAGAATTTGGGTGACCATGGCTTCTTCAACTTTTGCCGAGGCGGTTAGCCACGTGGGACTCAACCTTTCAACTTCAATTGCCTTTTTAGGTGCTTTAATTTGATTTTCTGCATCCTAGAGTTTTGATTTCAAAGTATCGGCCGCCATGGCTAGTCGGGGTCGACTTGATTCCCCTAACGGGGCTGGGTGCCTTTCTGCACATTAACTCGTGCCAAATGAGCATTTGTAAATCAGTCTTGCCATCCTTTCTTTGCCTTAGTTTCGGAACTGTGTTAGAACGAAAGGGATTCAAAGAAAACAAAACAATGGAATGGGGAATGAGTTTAAAACAATAAGTGTCCCTTTCGGGGAAAGGAAAGACGGACTTATCTGAATTACGTACGGACTTTAATGAACATGACATGCCTTTTGGACTGGATGCCTGACCTGTGTAAACCGTCCGACCCTCATAAATTCATCACAATTTTTGCTTCAAAATTCGAGAAACCTTGCTAGGACTCTGTCGATGTCGAAAGTTGTGAGGATCCTCTTTTCGATCAGAGATGCCCTTTGCGGGTTTTCATGAGCTGACCTCTCTTATTTCTCTACTCACCATCATCTTATAGTGTTCTTTGCGAGTTTTCACTAACAAGACTCTCTCATTTTTATTTCTTCGCTTATTGTCGCCTCACGTTGCCCGTGTGGGTTTTTACCAATAAGACTCTCATTTTATTTCTCTCATTTTGCTGTATCAGATCCAACTCTATCCTCCCATTTTAAACTTCTTTGTCGATTGATCAGAAGGACTTGAACAAGGTTTTGGGTTAAAAAGGAATAGGATTGAGTTACAACTTTGGAACCTTTCAGGTGAATCCATCGCCGGACCATTATAACACCTGCCCTAGTTTTACTTTTTGGGGACTTTGGATTTTTATTTTGGTGTGACTGAACCCCCAGAGAGAGGCTGCCTACATATCCTTTCGGAATCAAGTCAAACGTAGTTCAGGGAAATTTTGTTTTTAATTTTCTTTTTTTCTATTTTGTTTTGTTTTCTCTTTCTTTTTCCTTTCCTTTTTTTCTTTTTTTTTTTTCATTTTCTTATTTTTTTCTTCCCTTTTTTTGTATTTTCTTTTTCTTTTTCTTTTCCATTTTTCAACTCCTTTATTTTTTCAAATTTATTTTTTTTCAATAACACTTTCAAGTTCCAAAGAAGGTAATTAAAGAAGAGTAACCAGCTCAAAGGGTTTGCAAAGAGTTGATAGTGTTTGGGTAACGAGAATGAAAGCCTTTGTTATCCCAATCGGAGAATATTAATACTGTATGGAGGATCAATCAGAGTACCTTTAGGTTGCATTTGCATTGACAGTTGTTTCAGAGATATTTCCTTCGAGGCGTCCCAAGTACAATGCACTCAGTTGGCAGTACTCTTGTTGCAATGTATGGACCTTTCCCATCCGGGAACCAATTTTCCTTTAGTTGTTCCAACTCTTTGTTTTATTTCCTTAAACTCTATCCTCATTGAGATCTAATCCTTGATTCATTATTTTGAGGTTTGACAGCTTTCAGGATCTGGGCATCAAGTTCGCAAGTATGTCATGTTATTCAAATTTGAATTTAACAAAACTAAAAAGAGGATAACAAAGAAAACTGACAAGATTAAGAAAAGAGACATTCCTGGATAATGAAATATTAATTTCATTTTTTTTCAGTTTTGAAGATAGAAGGGTTTAAACGGAAACTAAGACAATAAAGCAAAACATTCGAATCATACTCTAAGATAATCCGGATGCAGAAAGGATAGCAAGACTGGCTACCGAGACTCCCGTCTGATGGGGAACTTTCATGCTTGGCGACCATTTTTTGGCTTTTCTTCTATCTTGGCAATGGCTGCAATGGCCTTCAGTGCCGTATGTGAGCACGTGATTTTTGCCCCAAGCAATTAATTCCAAAATAAAAAATACCAAAATGATTTTTGATTGCAATTAGTTTCATTAGTTTATAGAAAATACCAGTGTTTGTTTCAATTGTTAAAAAATAAAATTTAAAATGAAATATAAAAAGGAAATTAATTGAAAAATGTCACAAAAAATATAAGGTAATTATTAGTAAATTAGAACATTAAGGAAAAATATACAAAAATTGGAAAATCAAAGGAAATACAAATACACAAGGAAAATAAGTCTAAAATACAAAGGAAAATACAGAAAATTAATTCAAAAATAACAAAAATACAATTTGAAATACCAAAATTGAGCCAAATACACGAAATATTCAAGCCCAAAACAATACAATATAGACCAGGCCCAAGCTAATTGAACTGGTCTGCCCAGGTATAAAACTAAACGACACCGTATAAACACAACAAGATCTGAGCCGTTGATGATTCAATCAAACGGACCAAGATAGGAGATGGTTAAAATAAATGAAACGACACCGTGTGAGGAAATAATCACAGCCGTCCATTTAATTGATCAAATGAATGAAATTAGTGTTACACAAGATCCAAAAGACGTAGTTTAGCCAATCAAATCACGATCGTTTAATAATCTAATCTAACGGACAGGATCGGACCATCACTAATCCAAACGACGTCGTATTCGAGATAAGTAAATCCTAGCCATTCGTTCAAACTAATCCAACGGTTGAGAACCATCATTACACGTTTAATATATCGATATACCACCGATACATATCATTATACAAACACAATCCTCATATCCATTAACCATAGCCGCCTTATCTCCCTTCTTCTCTCTGGCTGAGATCACCGGAACCCTACCGGTGGTCCATCTCCAGTCATCTTCCCCAACCAATTTTCACACCACTGAACCTTCCCTTCCTCATCTATCACCCCATCACATTAGTTTCATCCAAAACTCCATCATTCTTCTCGAATCTTGAAAAACGGGTCGCCGGAACCCTAGCCAGCGACCACCACTTTTGAATCAGCTTTCACCCCTAACACCATAGAACTGTCTTAAACTCCTCTTTCACCCTATCCAACTACCTTCCCTTCAATATAACTCAAACCCTTCGAATATCAAAAACGTTTCTCGCCAGAACCCTACTCCGGCGAGCACCCAAAATCAAAACACTTCAAAAACCACACCCATGGTCTCTGAGTACCCTTGTACACACCCAAACCAGACTTCCACAAGTCTGTTTGGAAGATTTAAACATCTAAAAGACTCCAAGTCTCTGAAACGCTGGAAAATCAAGAAAAGAAGAAGGAAAAATGAAGAAAAATGAAGAAAGAAGAGAACAAGGAAAGAAAATAGAAAAGAACGAAAGAAAACACGAAAAAGCTAAGTCCCAAACCCTAGTGAAATTTGTTTATCAAATCTTCTACCCCTTGTTTTATTTTTGCTAATGGTTGAATTTTTCTGTTCTTCCATGAAACTTGCCTTGTTCAGTATCTGTTAAATCTGGATATGTTGCATGTTTAAAAATCCCTGTACATGTTAAAATTGATCAAATGCCCTGAATCCACCT
>MU680940.1:13641-57454 GCA_026770625.1 Nicotiana glauca | reverse complement strand
AAAATAAAAAATACAAAAATAATTTTTGATTGCAATTAGTTTGATTAGTGTATAGAAAATACCAGTGTTTGTTTCAATTGTTATAAAATAAAATTTAAAATGAAATATAAAAAGGAAATTAATTGGAAAATGTCACAAAAAATATAAGGTAATTATTAGTAAATTAGAAAATTAAGGAAAAATATAAAAAAAATTGGAAAATCAAAGGAAATACAAATACACAAGGAAAATACGTCTAAAATACAAAGGAAAATACAGAAAATTAATTCAAAAATAACAAAAATACAAAAATTCAATTTGAAATACCAAAATTGGGCCAAATACACGAAATATTCAAGCCCAAAACAATACAATACAGACCAGGCCCAAGCTAATTGAACCGGTCTGCCCAGGTATAAAACCAAACGACACCGTATAAACACAACAAGATCTGAGCCGTTGATGTTTCAATCAAACGGACCAAGATAGGAGATGGTTAAAATAAATGAAACGACACCGTGTGAGGAAATAATCACAGCCGTCCATTTAATTGATCAAACGAATGAAATCAGTGTTACATAAGAGCCAAACGATGTAGTTTAGCCAATCAAATCATGACCGTTTAATAATCTAATCTAACGGACAGGATCGAACCATCTCCAAACGACGTCGTTTTCGAGATAAGTAAATCCTGGCCATTCGTTCAAACTAATCCAACGGTTGAGAACCAACATTACACGTTTAATATATCGATATACCACCGATACATATCATTATACACACACACTCCTCATATCCATTAACCCTAGCCGCCTTATCTCCCTTCTTCTCTCTGGCTGAGATCACCGGAACCCTAACGGTTGTCCATCTCCAGTCATCTTCCCCGACCAATTTTCACACCACTGAACCTTCCCTTCCTCCTCTATCACCCCATCACATTAGTTTCATCCAAAACTCCATCATTCTTCTCGAATCTTGAAAAATAGGTCGCCGGAACCCTAGCCGGCGACCACCACTTTTGAATCAGCTTTCACCCTTAAGACCATAGAACTGTCTTAAACTCCTCTTTCACCCTATCCAACTACCTTCCCTCGAATATAACTCAAACCCTTCGAATATCAAAATAGTTTCTCGCCAGAACCCTACTCCGGCGAGCACCCAAAATCAAAACCCTTCAAAAACCACACCCATGGTCTCTTAGTACCCTTGTACACACCCAAACCAGACTTCCACAAGTCTATTTGGAAGATTTAAACATCTAAAAGACTCCAAGTCTCTGAAACGCTGGAAAATCAAGAAAAGAAGAAGGAAAAATGAAGAAAAATGAAGAAAGAAGAGAACAAGGAAAGAAAATAGAAAAGAACAAAAGAAAACACGAAAAAGCTAAGTCCCAAACCCTAGTGAAATCTGTTTCTCAAACCCTTCTTTTATTTTTGCTAATGGTTGAATTTTTCTGTTCTTCCATGAAACCTGCCTTGTTCAGTGTTTTTATCTGTTAAATCTGGACCTGTTGCATGTTTAAAAATCCCTGTACAAATTGATTAAATGCCCTGAATCCACCTCTGTGCTATACTTTGCTCTTCTGTGTTCATATTTGTGAAAAGACCTGAGCTTGTTACATGTATATGCCTGAAATCAACCAAGTATTCTTAGTTCTGAATATAGCTACTTGTTAAAACGCATGCTATTAGCTGTTTAATGTTCTTGAGTAATAGACCCTGTTTCGACTATGGATTTTTGATTAGTTGGAATTCAACCATTATTAATTTGTCTCTCTGAGTTCTAATTAATTTTAAAGTTAGTCATAATTAGGGCTATTTGTGCAAGACTACATAAAACTGGCTATATTTGCAATGTGATTTATATGTTTGTTTCTTCTGACCTTCTGAGTGCTTATGCACATTTAGGTTATATGTGTAAAATGTCTATTGTGGTTATATTTACAACACAATGTGAGTCTTTGACTTTATAAAGTCTATTTGTGGCTATCTTTGTAAGATTGGTTAATCCTGAAAAGGTTACCTAATTTGGAAACTGGCTGAAATTTAAAATGAGTCTCAAGGGGTTAAACTTTAAATATGTTAATTACCCAAGTCTCAGCAGACCTAATGATAGGTCGGGTAAATATGATTGAATGTAAAGGGTAAAAGGGGAAGGTGAATTGGTATTTCTGTAGATTACATAGAGGTAATGGGGATATAAATGACTTTAATGCCTGGTTTTACTGAAAATACGTGAACAATAAGGGGTAGACTAGGCATAACTAAAAGGCAAATATGTAATAAACCTTAGCAAGTGAGGGCAACTAGGTAAAATCCGCCCAATAGAACAATAAGGAACAGCCTGGAACCTTCTAGCAGGGGTTCAAGTGTATTTCCATTAGAATTCTGCTATACTTAATTGATCTAATTGAAAAAGAGTTGGGGTGGGAAATATGAATAACTAATTCAAAATTCCCTCCCAAATTTATTCTATAAATAGGCTATTTCAAGCCTGAAAAAAGGAGGTCGAACCTGGAGAGAAAAAGAAAGGGTGGGAACGTTCAGAAAATTTAAGGGGTTCCAACATTGAAAAGAGTTCCAACCTTCAGAGAATTAGGGGTTCAATTTTTCAAAAAGGGTTCTGAAATTTTAGAACTCTACTGGTCTTCTACTAGCATACAGTTCGAGTACTATTTCTGGAATCTTTGCTGGTTGTTCCTCTGTCGTGTTTACTTCAACTTAGCTTGGATTTATATTTGCTCGAGTTATTTGCTGGTTGCCTGCTGAGTTGTGAGATTNTGTCCTGAAGCTGTAATTGAGTTGCATGTTGAAGAAATAAAATGCTGACCAGTTTTAGTTATTCAATTGTATTTCTATTCTTCATTATGTAGTATCAGATACTTAGATCTTTGTAATTCATTTAGGAATGGGTTGTAATAAGTACTAGATTATATGAACTCGATTTAGGTTAAAGTGGTAGTAGATAGTACTAGAAAACGTAGCTAGTAGATTAGTTATAATGATCACCTAAATCTAAGATTTAAAACCTGAATAAACATAGTTAAATCACTTGGATTTGAAGCTATCATGAATCAGATATGAAATACCAATGTTTGGATGTTGTTCTGATTATAAACGTGTTTCGATTCTGATCAGATATGAAATACAAAATACTGATCTAATTATAAACTTGTTTTGATTCTGCAAATTTGACAATAACTTGAATTTTTTTTAGTTAAAACTAGAATATTGTTTTCTTTAGTTGAGTTAAAAATGATAGAAACAGTTAAGTCTTAATAGTGATACCAGACTCTGCCATTTGAATAACAAAATCATCATATTAAAATTCTGAATTAATTTTTAAACGATAGATTCAGTAGTGATCAAATACAAATTGACGTTTGTAGAAACTGTTAATTGTTGTATTTATTGAGTATTGTTAAAATGATAATTAGTTCCTACTTGGCTTTAAATATGAGGAATTTGGGCTTAACCATGAAATCAGGCCCTAAAATGGCATTTATGCCTGTAAACAGAAACGAAAGAGAATGTTGGGTTTTAGGATCCAGTTGCATTTGGCTATAAATCAGTAAACCAATTTAAAGTCCAGGCCCAGCAATAAATATGGCCTGGACTCTTATAGACAACAATATGAAATTGATTTGCTAACAAGTATATTAGGATGAAAAAACCAAAAAATAGAGAATGTAGTATACTTTAAGGTGAACCTTAAATAAAACGGAGATGAGCCTCACTAAACCACAAATGCTTAATTATGGGGCCCTCAAATAAATCTCAACATAAAAACTCTAGATTCAGAAGGACCGATTAGCAAATTTTACGGTCTTTCCCAAAAATTAATAAAGACGTAGATACTTTAGGCGCGATTAATAATATTACATTCCTAATACGGGTGCACATTTATGTGACCCAAATCCAAATCCCGGCGAAGTTGAAATGCACTAAAGTCATAGGCGTACTGGTACGGTGTGACTCGAAATGCGTTTTCATGACGTTCCTATTCTTAAAAAATGACAAAGCGGGACATTAATAATGCATAAAAATGAAGCATATAAAAATCAGATAAAAACAAAAACAACAGTTGAGCGACCGTGCTAAAACCACGGAATCCGGGAGTGCCTAACACCTTCTCCCGGGTTAACAGAATTCCTTATCCGGATTTCTGATTCGCAGACTGTAACAGAGTCATAATTTCCTCGGTTCGGGATTAAACCGATGACTTGGGACACCATTATTTTCCCAAGTGGCGACTCTGAAATTTAATAAATAAATCCCATTCCGACTGTCCTTTAATTGGAAAAACTCCTTCCCCTTTTATTATTATTTACCTTCCCGGGGTGTAGTATTAATAATCGGTACATAAGTAGTAGTAAAAAAGAAAAAGAAGGTGTGACACCGTACAAAATTCCTCATATTTACCAATCATTCCGACTATTAGCCCGATGTTATGGGCAGGCAACAGATTGTTCATCATATCAGGGGCTTCTTCATCCTAAAAAACAATTCTTTCAACTTCAATCAAATCTTCAACTGCCTTTTTGAGGGTCCAACAGTCCTCTGTACTATGCCCCACTACTCTATTCACATATAGCATCAGCTCGGTGCAAGGGGGACTCAGCGTTCGGCTGGTTCGGGGCCACTGGCTGCAAAAAATTTAGCCTGATTAGCTTTTGGAACAAGTTTGAATATGATTCACCAATAGGGGTGAACTGATTCTTTCTGAATGGATCTCTTGGGTGAGGATTGTATTGGGAATCATTTGGTCGAGAATTATATGGAGAATGGTAAGGATGGGCATTTCTGTGAGGTAGAACTCAATTTTGTGTATAATGTTATGGCTGCATGTAAGATTGCGCACTCATCACTGCATAGGGAGGCAGTGCCACATCATAAGCAACATCTTGAAGGAGATAATAGTGTGGTGAGCGGTGGGAGGCACATATAATTTGCTGAATGACCTGCGGGGACCTCTCGAGCTTGAGACTATAATGGCTCTCTCTTCAAACCCATTTTTTAAATCAAACCCTCTAAACCATTCTGAGCAGCCATGATAAAAGGCAGCATGACTCAAGATTCGACCCGTTTTTAAACCATTTTCAACCATTTTCCCAATTTTGATAGCCTCAGCAAATGGCTTACCCACAGCAGACATCATGTTTTGGAAGTTATCAGCCTCTTAAGCCTGCAGAAAGATAGTGACCATTTCAACTTCATCCATCGGAGGCTTTACTCTGGCAGCTTGCTCATGCCAGTTGACTGCATATTCACGGAAGCTTTCATTGGACAAAGTGTTTCCGACAGGAGCGATATCCATATCATATTGGAATTGGCAGACGAAATCTCGTGCCATATCATCCCACACGTGCCAATGGATGATTTCTTGATCTGCATACCACTCAAAAGCGATTCTGGTGAGGCTTTCTCCAAAATAGGCCATTAGCAGCTCCTCTTTTCCACCAGCACCCCTAAACTGGTTGCAGTATCATTTTAGATGAGCGATCGGGTCTCCATGCCCATTGTACTTTTTAAATTTTGGCATCTTGAAGCCAGCTGGAAAGTGGACATGGGGAAACATACAGAGGTCAGAGTATGAGACAATCTGTTGGTCACTCAAACCTTGCATGATTTTCAGGCTTTGTTCCAGGCTCTTCATCTTCCGAGCAATCTCCTGTTGCTCCAAATTTTTAACAACCTTTTCTTGCTCCACTGAGAGATCATACTGTGGAAGTTGAGTGAAAGAGCATGGGGTCACATATGTTATATCTGATTGAAGCTGTGGACCCTGAAAGGTAAACATTGGAGGTGGTGCCCTTAGAGCCGGTGCTTGGGGGGCGAACCACATAAGGCAAACCACATAAGGCACGTTAGGATCATTGGAGGGAATTGGAGGGTGCCTGCATGGGATGAGTAGGATGGGCATAGGGGCATTGGTAACCTCACCTATCTTGGGGATCAATTCAGAGAACCCAAGGATTGCACTTGGCGGTTCCCTACCATTAGACCAGGCATTCCACATTTCCAATATGCAGAGACGCAACATCTTATTCTCTTCGGCAACTGCTGAATCTAGCTGCAAAATAGCCGATGTCGGGCTATCCTCAGGACCTATGTTTGGTAGATTGCTTGCGGAGGCCATTTGTGCCTTTAGATCTTATGAAGGAGGGGAGGTTGGACTACCAACAAAACCAACCACTAAAACCTGGCTAATTTCCACATCCAACAACCTTGTTAGTTTTGAAATATTTAACATATAGGAAATCGCACGTTGGGATGCAATGCACCAAACAGTTAAATGCTTCTACCGTGTGTATAAACGGTTGCATGTTTCATCCCGACCTTAATAACTCTCTCAGCATGTACCTCTTTTTTTTCTTTTTTTTTTTGTTTTTGTTTAATCACTCTTGATTTCTATTTTCATTTTGCTTCTGCCGCACTTTTATTTTTTGCCCTCTCTTTTCTCTTTTATTTTTTTTTCTTTTTTTTTGTCACTCTTTTATTTATTTTTTCACTCTCTTTTTTTTCTCTTTTTTTATTTTTATTTTTTCACTCAACTAAATTCATGACTATGATTGAATCCGATGGGGATTGCCTACGTATCATGATCTTGCATAGTTCAGGAAGATTGAAAATAGATTAAATAAACTAACTCTTTTTTTAGAATTTTTGAAAGAGATGCTTTAAAAGAAGAAAGAAAATATTTTTTGGATTTTTTATTTTATTCTGATTTTGATTTTTGATTTTTCTTTTATTCTTGAAAGAAAGACTTCTAATTTGATTGGGACAAAAATGAAGATTTTTTCTGAATTTTTATTTGTTTTCTCTTTTTCTAAAGAAGAAAGAAAATATTTTTGGATTTTGGATGTTGCCTCTTAATTTTCAAAAGAGAGACTTTGAATTTCTGAGCTTTTTATTTATTTACAAAAGTACTTCTAAAGAAAAGCAAAAATATTTATAGATTTCAATTTTTCAAATTTTTTAATTTTTTTTTATTTTTGGACATTTACAAAAGAAAGACATCTAAAAAATAATTTTTGTATTTTTGCTCCTGAAATTTTTTTTTTTGAAAAAAATACATCAAAATGAAGGAAACCCATATTTTGGATTTTGATTTTTTTATCTTTTTATTGATTTTTCATATGAAAGACTTCATTAAAGAAGGAAACTATTTTTGAGTTTAAAAACTCTGTTTTTTGTTTTTTTATGAATTTTCTAAGGAAAGATTTCCAAAGAAGGAACTAAAGAAAAAAAATTAGATTTTTGAAAATTGGGGTCAGAACCAATGAGGTTTGCCTACCTATCTCACATCCGGTGAGTATCAGACCTGCGTAGTTCGATCAGTTTTGATGGAATAGGGGAAACATGGTACTTAAAATTTTTATTTTTTTTGGAAAAACCACTAGGCAAGCGCCTAGGGCTAGTTTTTATATATAGAAATCAAAAGTAAAAAATTACAACAATTACAAAAATTCAGGTAGTCTTAAACGGTGAAAGTAGTAAAAGATGAGTACCACATAAATCCTATTACCAATGTGTAGCATAATACTCAACATTGATAGTACAATTTGCATACTAAAAAAACACCTAATGTGATGATGTATAATCTTTTGAATTATACTTTTTAGGCTTCATCTTATCTGTCGCATATAGAGTAGTTTTTTACTATTCTTTTGTAGCATGTCCAGTGATAATGTGTCGTACATTGCTAATATTTTGGCCTTTGTCCTATTTTCCAATTGCGTCCCTTGGGATTGAAGTATGAGTCGTTTCTTTTTGTTGCCGTAGTATGTCCAAGATGAGGAGGGTACACTCCAATGTTGTATCAAAGTGTTCAGCTATAGAAAACATTGTTCAAAGAAAAAGTCATCAAAAAAGCATTATTGCACAGAATATAGCCACGACAGTTACTCAGCATATTGATCACAAACGCGTGCATAAATCTGTTGTATATTTCCAAATGCATTCGATCCCACATTAAATCCTCAGATTTTTCTCCTTTGTTGGATATGGCTTTTTGTAATTTCACGCAATATTGGCCACCCTGTATTTTAACGCTTTCCTGTAGTGTTGTCATATATGACTTGCAACCTTTTTCATTAAGAAATGTGTTTCTTTGTTTGGATGTGTTGATATTTGTTCCCATTGTTACATTTACGATGGACAAGGCGTGAAATAAAACCATAAAAAGCTGTGATAGCATTTGTTTAATGCCTAGCTTTTCCTCGAAGTCACGCTTACTCTCCCATACTGGTTGTATATGCAATGACTTTATCCATTTTTGTTGAGGTCAATTATTAGTGTTCTTTTGTACTTTCGCAGAGATTGTCTCTAGTTGTCGCTGAAGTTAACATTGTGACAGTTGATGGTGATTCCCAGTATATGTCATTGCTTTTAGTATATTAAGGGACATTTGTTGAGGCAAGTGGTTGTTACCGGTGAAAGTATGGGCATCAACATTATTCATTACTCTCCTGATTGCTATGTCCGAGTCTACCCATGTCTTCCCTTCACTGGATTGAGTACAGTGTACTAATACCACCAATTGGAGGTTCGGCAATAGGTATGGCATAGCTTTGCTATAGATCCCTACAAAAAAGGAGAATAAGTTGGCAAACAATCTGTTGTTCTCCTCCAAAAGGATTTGACCAAAATGGTTGAGTGGTATTTCTCCTAGTCCTTCCTTCCTTGATTCTTTTCCCATGATTTTGTTATGCATATCCACTCTTAACCTTTTCTCTCTACTCGTATGAAAAGGTAAGGACATTGAAGCTTGTCACTATTAACAATCCTCCTCCCTTGTATCTCCAGTTGCTGGAAATTGTAAGCCTCATGATCTCCATGGTCTAGTGCATGGTTTGCTAAAAAATCAGCCAATTTACTCTTCCCTCATAATGTGTGACACCCTACAATTACATCTTGCCATCTACTATTTGATCTCCTGAACATATGCCTCTATTGCCCAAGGTGGATCCCATATACCATCTATCACATTTTTTAGAAGCAATGAGTCTATTTGGATGTGAATGTTAGTATAACCTTGCTGCACACAAGTTCTTATTTCCTCAAGAATAGTTGGAGCTTCAGCTTCCACATTAGTCCCCTACTGAATTACTTTCCCTCTTGCATATCTAACATCTCCCTCACTATCGCGTATGACAAAACCAATGGAGCTTCTACCCGGATTTCCCCTTTATGCCCCGTCTGTATTCACCTTTATCAATTCCTGTTAAGGTAACTCCCAAAGTACCCTTGTGACCTTTAGTTTGGGCATATATTGTTCCATCATTTTCAGAAGGTCAGGCCACTTATGAGGGACATGATTTATGTTTGGTTTTCTGAGTTTAACTAGAGATTAAAGAGTTGTATAAACCTGGTATATAACCCTACTAATAGTAACCACTTCTCCATGTTTGTAACAATTTCTCCTCTTCCATAACTCCCACAAAATGACCGAAAGCAAAGCATGGAAAATAGTCTCTAGTCGAGTTACAACTTGTACTGTCCAACATTTGACAATTGCCTGCTTCAATGTCAAACCAGTTATTGAGATTCCTGCATTTTCCATGAAGTAATACCACACTGTGTGCTGCAAATGATTGGAAAAATACATGTGACATAGTCTCTTCGTCAGATTCTCTGCAGCACCAGCATCTGGAGGGTAAGAAATAACCTAATCACTTGAAGAAATCATCTAGAGGAATCCTTCCCTTCCAAAATTTCCACATAAAAAGGCAATCTTGAAAGGCAATCCCTTGACCCAAATTTTGTGAACACAACATTATGATCCCTTCTCCTTCTGACATAATCCCAAGTTGATTTTACAGTGAAGTTGCCTTTAGGTTCCATCATCCAGAACGGTTTATCTAATTCATCAGAAAGAGCTAGAGGTTTGATATTATCAATAATGTGAGTGGCTAGGTCCTGAGGCAATATCTGCATTAATCTGGTACCATCCCATACAACATCCAATACTACATCATAAACTTTATGGATTGACTCGTCATAGTAGAAATCTGGTGGAGTTGCAAAATACAATCCACCCAACCCTGTCCAGTTGTCAAACCAAAAGTGATGACCCCATTCTTATTTGCCAGATGATTTGTTACTCAATAGCATCCCTACACTCATGCATTTTCCTCCAAATATGAGAACTATATCTCCATGGCACCACCATCACATTCATCTTTTTACAATATTTTTGGCATATGAATGAACTCCAAAGAGTTAATTTTGTTCTGAACTTCCACCATAACTTGCAAAATAGGGCCCTTGACACATCGTGTAGTGATCGGAATCCAGCCCATCCTTCCTCTTTATGTAAGCACAAGGTTTCCCAGGATGCCAATGTGTTGCCTTTCCTCCTATAGCATTGCTCCAGAAAAACTAAGCAAACATTTTGTGGAGCTTATTGATGACAAAAATTGGTGGATTCACTACTGAAAGTAGATGAATAGGCATGGCTTGAAGTACATGAGTAATAAAAACTGCCCAACCTCCAATTGATAATAATTTCTCTTGCCATGATTGCAACTTATCTAGCACCTTTTTCATAATGTCTTGATAAAATTCTATCTTCCTCCTAGCATAGAATATGGGGCACCCAAGGTAGGTGAAAGGGAAGTCCTGCCTGCTAATACCTGTTATCCTCTGCACTTTGTTTACAACCTCTATATCTATTAAATAATGCATATATACTACAGATTTTGCCTTATTGATAAGTTGTCCAGAAGCATACTCATAAGCCATTAGCACCTCCAAAATCAACCTTAATGAAATAGCATCAGAAGAAGAGAAGATGATAGTATCATCGGCATATGAAAGATGATTAATCTTGGGGCTCCATTTTGGCATTCCAAACCCACAGAAATACAAGTTCTGGTGTAAAGCATTGAGACCTTTTGATAAAGCTTCAGCAGATTGAATAAATAAGGTAGGTGACAGCGGATCACCTTGCTTAACTGCTCTTGTTGATTTAAAAAAACCATAGGGTTGTCGATTCATTAAGATAGATTACCAATTATTGCCAACAGTGCCAAACACAATTCCGATGAATCTTTTAGAGAAGCCCATTTTCCTCAGAACTTTAGTCATGAATAGCCAAGTCAGTCTATCATAGGCTTTTGTCATGTCCAACGTGAGTACAACCTTTGGCCTTACTTTGGTCCTCAGCCTTATGTCTTTTATCATTTCTTGGTTCAACAAAACATTTTCAACAATGCTCCTACCTTTGACGAAACCTGCTTACTCATCAGAAATTAAAGAAGGTAGTAGTGGCGCAATTCTTTCATGAATGACTCTCGAGAACACCTTATTAATAAAATTGCTAAGGCTTATTAGACGTACATCTTTCTTCTTTGGAAACAACACTAAGTTGGTAAGTGTGATATACTTAGGTAATTCCTTACCATTGAAGAACTCCTTAACCATAGCAAACACATCATGTCCTATTATATTCTAGCACTGATGAAAGAATTTCCCTATGAAGCCATCGGGACCCCCAGCACTATCTGCATTTAATCCAAATACAGCATGCTGCACTTATTCTTTTGTAGGTTGCTTTAGTAGTTCCTGATTAAGTTCCATCAAAATCATATTAGGGACATTATCTATGATCTCAAATGAGGTAGGCACCATATCTTCATGGAACTGATATTGAAAGAAATTGATTGCTTCTTCAGCCATCTGCTCATTTCCTTCTATCCAAGTGCTTGCACCATTTTGAATTCTCTTTAACTGTAGTCTTTTCCTTCTCCCGTTCACTTGAGCATGAAAGAATTTCGTATTGCGATCCCCATCTTTAAACTATGTCATGCCTGCCTTCTGCTTCCATAATTGTTCTTCTAGAGCTAGATATCTAATAAGTTCTGCTTGCACCTTATTGAGCCTTTCCCTATTCATTCTTGTGGGACTAATTTCGAACTGAGCTTCATGTACCAGAACAACCTCTTCTAGACTTGCAACGTTTTGAAAAATATCCCCATATGTATCCTTACTCCATCCTGATAAAATATTTTTCAGTTTCTTCAGTTTGTTGTTGAAAAATGTGAAAGAGGTAACCTGAGAGTTTGCAGACAAGTCGTCCACCCAATTTTCTTTCACAACCTCTTGGAATGTGTTGTGATCAGTCCAAAAATTCAGGAATCAAAATTGCTTTTTGACTGGTATCTAATTTGCATCACATTTAATCAAAAGTGGGCAGTGGTCTGAGCCTATTTTTGATAAGTGAGTCACCTCTACACTTAGGAAAAGTTGCTGAAGTTCCAAGTTGCCCAGTACACGATCCAGTCTTTTATAGATGCAGTCCTCTTCAACCCTACCATTCTACCATGTGAATATACTTCCTTTGAATCCAAAATCGATGATGTTGGACGTATTGATACAATGTCTAAAGTCGTCCACTTCATTTATTGGTATAGGGAGACCACCAAACTTCTCCTCCTCCTCCTCATCCCATAGTACATTCAAATCCCCCCCAAAAATCCATGGAGAAATCATGTCACTTGCCAAATCATAGAGAATATCCCATAATTCTAACGCTTGATATGATCACATTTAGCATATACTAGAGTAAGGATAATTTCTTATTTAGTATTGGTGTTAGTTAATCTCAAAGTGAGTTGTTGTTGCATGTTAAAAAACACCATAACCTCAAAATCATCGTCTATGAAAGCCCATATTTTATTAGAAATGTTGACAAATGCATGTGCAAGCCCAAGTCTGCTCCTATGTATTTCAAGTTTTATCGACTGTTACTTTGGTTTCATTAGTCCAACAAATCTAAAATGGTAGTGTCTATGCATTATAAGAAGTCTTTTAAAGGCTTGTTGTGTGTTAACAGATCTAATATTTCAGATGATAGCATTCATTTTAAACAATAGATTCAGAGCCTGCCTTCCTTATTTGAACTCCATTACCTGGAACACTAATGTTTTCCTTTTGCTGTTTATTTCTTCCTTTGCCTACTGATTTGTCACGACCCAATATCCAAACTCGTTCATGATGGTGCCTCTCATAAAGACAAAACAACCAACTAACCCAAATCATCTTTTTAACACTTATTAAACATAATAAATAGATAAATACAGCTTAACGACAATAATAACCAGTATTTGTAACCCAACACAACCCGAACGGGGTATTACAAGTCACGAGCATCTGAAGAAAACCTGAACACAACTACAGGGCCAATAATATACAAGAAATAAATTCCAGAATTCTAAAGACAACGTCCGATGCTGCGAAAGCTGGCGGTCACCTTGCTCAGCTTCAATAGTAATTAATACCTTCAATCAACTAATAACCCGCTATCGGGTGAACAATACCTGCAACTGCACGCGAGGTGCATGGAGTAAAGTGAGTACTCCAATTCAGTGAGTAACAAGAGTAAATAATAACTCAACAGCAAGAAATCACGTAAAAGCACTCCACCGTGCTATATAAGGCAGTACAACCCTTTGATAAAACAGTAAAACATGAAAATCCTTTAGATATATTTGGTTCAGTTAAAAACCTCTTTTGAAAATATCCTTTTCCAATAGTCAAGCATATGAATGCAATATTAGATAGTGCAAGTCAGCACATAAGTCAGCCCCTCGGGCGCAGCACTCCACCAACAGATAACACCAGGGTATCTGGTAAACAGTGCACGAAGTAGCATGGATGCCAATGAAATGAGAGTGCTAAATGTCATGGCACGTAGTACAAACAGGAACCAATGCATGAATGCAATGCAATGCACATGACCGCTGCGGCGCGCAGCCCGATCCATTTGGGTACCCGCGCTCACTGTGGGGGTTCAGACTTCGGAGAGGCTCCAATAGCCCAAGCACAGTATCAATATCACACCGCTGTGGCATGCAGCCCGATCCATTCTCAGTCCAGAAATGCACATATAACACTGTTGCGATGTGCAGCCCAATCCATGCTCAGTCCAGAAATTCACATAAGCCACTTGGGCGATATTCTAATAACAATTCTCAGCTCAAAACATAAAAAATATGTTGTTAAAGTTTTCAAATCTTAGAAAGATGGTTGAGTTTACAGATTAGTATTAAAACCCTAGACCGAGATCAAATATTATGCGAAAAAATGCGAAAACAGTGATATCAATCCCTGAAGGATTCACATAGTTGGCACGAAGCCCAGACATGGCAATCAGTCCAAATTATGATAATAACAAATAGTTCAGTCAATTACGTGGTAAAAATCAACAACCGAGACGGACCAAGTCACAATCCCTAACGGTGCTCTACCCCACGCTCATATCCGGCGTGCAAGTCATCTCAATACAATACTATGATGTGCAAATCCGGGGTTTCAAACCCTCAGGATATCATTTACAAGTACTACTCACCTCGAACCGGCAAAATCTCTAGCTCGCGACGCCTTTGCCCCTCAGCTCGGCCTCCACGGGCGTCGAATCTAACCAAAATTAGAGCGAATACATCACACTATGCCAAGGGAACAATACCCAATCGGAAACAATCAAAATATAGCAAAAATCTTGAAACTAGCGAAACCCGAGCCCCAGGCCCACTTCTCAAAAAATCACAAACTCACATTACCGTATTCCTCGTCTCGCCACGAGTTCATACATACCAAGAACTCCCAAATCCGAGCTCAAATGACCTATCAAATCCCTATTTAAAATATCAAAAACTCAAGCCCTAACTTTACCCCTTTTTGATGAATTTCAACCTACTTCCATGTTAAATCTATTTTAAACTTGAACAATTAGGCCAAGGGACTTACCTCCAATTGATTCTCAGTCAAAACTCTCAAAATTACTCGCCCAAAGCTCTCAAGGTCGCTCCACAATGGTGGAAAATACCCCATGCTTGCGGATGAAATATAACATTTAAACCCTTCTGCCCAGTCGACTTTCGCTTCTGCGGATCAAATACCGCTTTTGCAACATCCTCTTATGCGGTCAAAGTCCGCTTTTGCAAACTTTTCACTTAAGGCACCTATCGCTTTTGCGGTCCCCGCTTCGCTTCTGTGGGACCGCTCATTCCGCTTCTGCGAGACCGCTTATTCGGTCCTCTTTCTGCTCCTGCGGAATCTGTCAAGGGCCAAGACTTCAACTTATGCGCTCCTCAAACCGCTTCAGCGAGACCGCACCTGCAGTCCCATAACCGCAGGTGCGAAACCAACTGATACCAGCAACCCCCAACATGCAACAAACTTCAAAAGCTCTCCGTTTAACCACCCGAACTCGCCTCGAGGTCCCGAGGACCTCAACCAAAAGCACAGACATGATCCAATTCCCTATTCAAACTTGTTCCATTCTTAAAAACACATCCAACAACACAAAAATCCTCATTTTTTATCACTTTCAAGCCTAAGTTCTTCAAATTCTTTCGAAACTCACATTCAATCAAAAACACAACCAAACGACGTCCGAAAGAGCTGAAATTTTGCACACATATCCAAAATCACCTAACGAAGCTACTGCAACTCTCGAAATTTCATTCCGACCTACGGATTAAAGTCTCACCTACCAACCGGAATTCACCAAAATACTAGCTTCGCCAATTCAAGCCTAATTCCACACTGGACCTCCAAAATCAATTCCGATCACACTTCTAAGTCACAATTCACTTCCCAAAGGTAACCAAATGACCGAAAGTTCTATCCGAGCCCTCTAACTCATAAGTCAACATCCGGTTGACTTTTCTAAACCAAGTCTTCCTTAAAGAGACTAAGTGTCTCATTTCCTACCAAAACTAATCCAGTTCAACTCTAACACACCAAATACTGATAAGGAAACATGAAGAAGCATAAAATGGGGAAAATGGAGCATTAACACATGAGACGAAGGGTCGGATCATCACATCCTCCCCAACTTAAACAAACGCTCGTCCTCGAGCCTACCCAGAGTTGTACTAGAGGCAACCCAATAGCTGAATGACCTTGCCAAGCATATACCCGGGGTGATCCCTTGTCACCCTATCTCGCATAGGTCCGATAACACAGTATAGCTGAAGTTTCACAGTCCATCTGAACCATAGAACTACTTTTTCACTTCAGAAACCATCAATACGATCACAACCTCACACCTATACTTTGAATAGTCCCGAACCAGTTGTACTAACCTATAGTTGCAACCTCACCAAATACCGATAGGAAACCTCTTATCAACTAAGGCCTTATTCCAACACTTTCATATACTACCAGTGATAAATGAAACACGCAATAAATCTTAACAATTTCTCAGATCAACCATTCACGAAGCCACTTACTTTTAGACTAATACCATAGCAGATTCTGAGCCGAACCTCGATATTATCCTTCCAATAAGCTGAAATCAAATCCATTCGTATTCATTAATGACTCCAATGATCACCTCGTGTCCAGCACATCACTCTGGTGACATGACACCTCAATACAGGCCTAAGTCACAACTTGCATACTACACACACCAATAAGAAACGATCTGAATATACTCAAATCCTAAAAATGACTGAAACGAAAGAGTTGTACCTCAAGTTCATCAATACCATTACAACACGAAGCAGAGACCCCATCTCACATCATAGAAATATATAATACCTGAATCTACCCCGAAGGGTCATATCTTTAGGTGGCCTTGCCACAATGTGCAATCCTATCCAAACTCTGTTACACATGAACAACTCAAGTCACTATGCTCAAAATCGATAGCCACGCACAATTTGATATCTGGAGCTAAATCAATTCATTACACCCACAGTGAAACAAATAACATACGACAGGCAACCCGATAGGTCATAACCAATACTCCGTTTACCAAGCAACACTCAATTACTCTTCCCGTTCGACTTCCTCTATGAACCCTCAATACAACCACACCACATAAGCCCATATCCAACAAATCTTAACATCTCACAGCACAGAAAGTAACTCATAGATCTCCCCAAATCACTATTAAGTTCAATAACGATCGAATCAACCTATCCCACAATAATACCACTTGGAACTAACCACACTAACTCAAGCCAAATACGTAGCCACATCGGCCTGCCAATGAACTCAATACCAAGAAGCCTGAAGCTGCTCCTTCCACTACCATAACTCCTGTAAGAGCCGTACAATAAGGTACCCCACACCAAATAATTATCAAAATCCACAATCTCACGCGGCGACAAGCCCGGCCACAAGAAACACATCCGAAAAAGCCCCTCAATACCGGAACTGAATCATTGGTAGAAACCTTTGCACTAACATCCGCCACGAAGGCCCAATTAAGAAAAACAATCTTTCCTAGCCGTCCAATGGTCTTTGGAATACAAATCACTCTGCTAGAACATGATCTGATGAACCTCGCCATGCAACCCAAAGCATTTTCTGATATAGCCCATAGCACAAAGTTCTAGAATAACCCATCTCTAAGACAACCAGTCTACACCCCAATGTCTTATCCAAAATCTAATATATCAAGCGAAGAAAGATTCACTCGGGCCTCCAAATCCCAATAGCCGCTAACAGTACCAACACACACGATCCACAACCACTACATAGTCTATACCTGAGAACTCCCGGTCTCCAACTCCATATAAAACACGAATCACTGCACCTGATCCCAAATTCCGCAGTATGAATACATATTACACCTCGAGTACCCAATCATTCAACGAAAGATATTATAAAATTCCCCTGTGCCATCAAAAACATTCAAATATCAGCAGTCGATCTAGCCAGAAAGCACCGCAATACTAACATAGTATCGTTAGTCTAATCATATTACCCTTTTTCTGAAACATATACCCTAATCACATCAATATGATTAGCAATACCATTTCCTTAGTCATTTGAGGATCATTCACCCTAATCATCTAAAGCTCGATCCTCCAATCACCTAAAACTGCTCGTGCTGCTTAAGATTCTAATGACTCTCCATTCAGAACTGAACGGTAACCTCACACACACAAATTCCAATTCTCTATAATATATCGCATATACCATACCACACTAGGATAACATGAGAACTCCATCTCCCTTTAACTAACCACAAACATCTATGTATTCCCCTAGTCAAGAACTCTCCATCAATCCCATCTAGAAGAGAAATCACTACACATTCCATGCTTCGCATGCCCATAGGCAGTATATACGTCTCTAAACCACGATAAAACACATCAAGAACTCTCTCTCTCAATTCCATTGCACAAGATAAACTGCCAGGACTGAATCCTTCTACCCGAACCAAGCTAAGCAAGCTGTTAGAACTCAAGAGCTTCGCTGCACAATACCTGTAAGGGCTCATTACCTCGAACACATACGAAGAATTAATCATACCTTTACCATACCGACTCCGTCTACTATCAACCTAATCCATTTATCAAATTTCCCCTCTGATTCATCATCAACTTGATATTCTTCCTTGCTGTAGCACCACAATACCTCAACCCAGGTTTACCAAACGAAACCCAAACATAAGACCATACTGTCCAAGGCCCATAGGCCACTGAATACTTTCTCAAATGTTCCCAGAAATACCACATTCTAGAATACTTTACTTTGAAGAACTTCCTACGAATCTGAATTCGTTACAATTACTTTCCAGATACTAATACATAAAATCCCATAATTAACATAAAATACCACAAGGCTCGACCTTTCCGATGAAAACACAGTCTTTGACCATATACATAACCTTGAGACACCTGATTACTACCTATAAAATCTTAAACACATTAGAATCATTCTCGAACGTCATTCACTCTAATTCAAACTACAAATTACCTGACTCAACGAACAGAACCACTTGTGCCTTATTGGCACTCCAATACTACAAAATGAGATCCTCATCCCAATATAACCAAGCAACTTCCTGCTCTATGCACCGAGCATTCTTTACCAATAACAATTCTAGACATTCTGTGATTCTCATACCCTGTGGAACATTACTCGTACCATCCTCGACTCAATTTTCGCAACAAGAACCGATCCGCCAATATGCCTCAGACCAGAACCATCACAGCACATCACCGTGTAATCAGCTAATCAACAACAATCTCCCTAACTTGGCTCGAAGCCATATATCAAGACATACTCAACAACTCATAACACTTTTACTCTAATGATGCCACAATTCCATAGTGATATTAAACTCAAATCATTTACAAGTTTGTGAAAACACAGATCATCTAGTACTGAAATCCTCTACAATTCTCGTATTAATCCCCACGTCAGTTGAGTCCACTCTCTTAAGCGACCCGAATTTTCAAATTTCAACACTTACTCTTAAATTACACATGAGATCTTCTAACATACACATAAGGATCATACCACTTAAGAACACTCCACAGGAGGTAACCCACCTGTTTCGCCTCAATTTAGTATTTCAGCATACCTTCCACCATCATATACATTCCACAGTCATTTAGTTTTCTTCGGTCTGAACTCATACCGCTACATGTAATGCACTACCCTCCCCAACTAGGAGACACGATAATATTCTTCACGCGTCCATATTCGTGCTACACATCGAATCACAAAAGGAATCGAATCATTTAACAGTTCATCTGTTATCCAGCAGACTTCTTCATCACTACCAAGTCATATAGATATATATCGCAATACTAACATACTCATCACATGAATACCAAATTGCCATTCTGGCTAATTGGGACAATACAAAACATATAAGTTCAAAATACTTGCTCACACAATCAGCACCTCGGTGCTCAAGCCATAGGCAAAGATCCAGCATCAAGTCCTCCAGACTGGCCCAACATCAAACTCACGGATATCACATCTCGCCCCTTGATTGGGGAATCACAAGCCATCAAGGCACATACAATACTGAGTGCTCACATGCGCATACAGACGTGTGGAAGGAATTTCAAGAGTTCTATCTCAAGCTGAATCAAGTACGCACGACCAGAATTCCAAGAAAATAATGTTTTTTTCCTAAAGGTTCTGCAGCCTCCTGATGATAAATACAGACAACTCCGTACCGATCTGCGAGACTCTACTAAACCTGCTCATGACTTGTGAGACCTAGTAAACTAGGATCTGATACCAACTTGTCACGACCCAATTTTCAAACCCGGTCATGATGGTGCTCTCGTGAAGACAAGGATGGCCAACTAACCCAAATCGTCTCTTTAACGATTATTAAACATAATGAATAGATAAATACAGCTTAACGACAATAATAACCATTATCTGCAACCCAACACAACCCGACTGGGGTATCACAAGTCACGAGCATCCAAAGAAACCCTGGACACAACTACAGGCCAAAAATATACAAGAAATAAATTTCGGAATTCTAAAGACAACTTCCGATGCCGCGAACGCTGGCGGTCAACTTGCTCAGCTTCAATAGTAATACCTTCAATTAGCTAATAACTCGCTACCGGATGAACAATACCTGCAACTGCACGCGAGGTGCAGGAAGTAAGTGAGTACTCCAATTCAGTGAGTAATAAGAGTAAATAATAACTGAGCATCAAGAAATCACGTAAGAGCAATCCACCATGCTATATAGGGCAGTACAACCCTTTGGGAAAATAGTAAATTGTGAAAATCCTTTAGAAGTATCTGGTTCAGTTAAAAACCTCTTTTGAAAATATCCTTTTCCAACAGTCAATCATATGAATACGATATTAGATAGTGCAAGTCAGCACATAACTCAGCCCCTCGGGCACAGCACTCCACCAACAAATAACACCAGGGTATCTGGTAAACAATGCACGAAGTAGCATGGATTCCAACAAAATAAAAGTGCTGAATGTCATGACACGTAGTACAAATAGGAATCAATGCATGAATGCAATGCAATGCACATGACCACTGCGGTGCACTGCCCGATCCATTTGGTTACCTGCACTCACTGTGGGGGTTCAGACTCCGGAGGGGCTCCTACAGTCGAAGCGCAATATCAATATCACATCGTTGCGGCGCGCAGCCCGATCCATACCCAGTCTAGAAATGCACATATAACACTGCTGTGGTGCGCAGCCCGCTCCATGCTAAGTCCAAAAATGCACATAAGCCACTTGGTCGATATTCAAATAACAGTTATCAGCTCAAAACATCAAAAATATGTTGTTTAAGTTTTCAAATCTTAGAAAGATGGCTGAGTTTACAGATTAGTATTAAAACCCTAGACCGAGATCAAATAGTATGCAAAAAAATGCAAAAATAGTGATATCAATCCCTGAAGGATTCACATAGTTGGCACAAAGCCCAGACATGGAAATCAGTCCAAATTATGATGGTAACAAGTAGTTCAGTCAAATACGCGGTAAAAATCAATAACCGGGACGGACCAAGATCACAATCCCCAATGGTGCTCTACCCCACGCTCATATCTGGCATGCAAGTCACCTCAATACAGCACTATGATGTGCAAATCCATGGTTTCAAACCCTCAGGATATCATTTAAAAGTATTACTCACCTCTAACCGGCGAAATCTCTAGCTCGCGACGCCTTTGCCCCTCAGCTCGGCATCCACGGGCGTCGAATCTAACCAAAATCATAGTGAATACATCACACTATGCCCGGGAAACAATACCCAATCGGAAACAATCAAAATATAGCAAAAATATTGAAACTAGCAAAACTCGAGCCCCGGGCCTACTTCTCAAAAAATCACAAAACTCACATTACCGGATTCTTCGTCTCGCCTCGAGTTCATACATTCCAAGAACTTCCAAATCCGAGCTCAAATGACCTATCATATCCCCATTTGAAATATCAAAAACTCAAGCCCTAACTTTACCCCTTTTTGATGAATTTCAACCCACTTCCATGTTAAATCTATTATAAACTTGAATAATTATGCAACGGACTTACCTCTAATCGATTCCCAGTAAAAACTCTCAAAAATACTCACCCAAAGCTCTCAAGGTCGCTCCACAATGGTGGAAAATATCTCATGCTCGCGGATGAAATATATCATTTAAACCCTTCTGCCCAGTTGACTTTCGCTTCTGCGGATCAAATACCGCTTTTGCGACATCCGCTTATGCGGTCAACTTTCACTTTTGCGGACTTTTCACTTAAGTCACCTACCACTTCTGCGATTCCCGCTTCGCTTCAGCGGGACCACCCATTCCGCTTCTGCGAGGACCAGCTCGCTTCTGCGAGACCGCTTATGCGGTCCTCTTTCCGCTCCTGCGCAATATGGCAAGGGCTAAGACTTCCACTTATGTGCTCCTCAAACCGCTTCAGTGAGACCGCACCTGCGGTTACCAGCAACCCCCAACATGCAACAAACTTCAAAAATTCTCCGTTTAACCACCCGAACTCACCTCGAGGTCCCCAGGACCACAACCAAAAGCACAAACATGATCCAATACCCTAATCAAACTTGTTCCATTCTTAAAAACACATCCAACAACACAAAAATCCTCATTTTTCATCACTTTCAAGCCTAAGTTCTTAAAATTCTTTCGAAACTCACATTTAACCAAAAACCCAACCAAACGACGTCCGAAAGACCTGAAATTTTGCACATATATCCAAAATCACCTATGCTACTACAACTCTTGGAATTCCATTCCGACCTCCGGATCAAAGTCTCACCTACCAACTGGAATTTGCCAAAATACTACTTTTGCCAATTCAAGCTTAATTCCACACCGGACCTCCAAAATCAATTTCGATCGCACTTCTAAGTCACAAATCACTTCCCGAAGCTAACCAAATTACCGAAAATTCTATCCGAGCCCTCTAACTCATAAGTCAACATCTGGTTGACTTTTCCAAACCAAGTCTTCCTTAAAGAGACTAAGTATCTCATTTTCTACCAAAACCAATCCAGTTCGACTCTAACATACCAAATACTGATAAGGAAACAAAATAAGCATAAAATGGGGAAAACGGAGTAGTAACACATGAGACGACGGGTCACGTCGTCACATTATTTCACTTTATCCATAACTCTAGGAGATAAGTCACTTTGTCTTGCTATGTGCTTGATGTTCTGTGCAGTATATTCCTCATCCATATCTTGACCATGAATATCCTCTTTAGTCTCCTCTTCAATGTTCTTATTTTGCTTGGATAGTTGAGTATTTGCATGTTTAGGAACCAACTCACAGTGGCCTTTAGGTGTTTTTTGTTTTGCTGGAGCTATAGAAGATGCTGGAATCTCTATTGTATTGGTACCATTTTTGGCTTGTAAGCTAGAGTTAGTTGTAATTGGTTCCATGGAATGTTCAACATCTTTATCCACTTGTTTTTGCATTGATTTGTCTACAAAATTCTGATTTCCTTCAGTTACAATTTGCATCACATCCTCAGTTGCTTCCCCACATGATCGAATGTCCTCTACATCTATTTGTTCTTCCTCAAAGTGATATTCCCCTTCCTCTTCTGAGTCATTCTCATTTTGAGTATCCCACAAGCAACCTAATTTACTATTCCCATTAGCTTTGGTTCATTTTGAAATGACGTTTTCTTTCAGAATTCTGGTAGAGTTTCAGAATATTCTAAATACCTACCTATCATTTTTTTAAAATTTTTTTCCTTTTCTTTTTCTTTTTTTCTTTTTTTTCTTTTCTTCCTCTATTCTAGAAGTCAGTCAACATGCAAGCCTGAATAGATAGATATGCAAGTAGCACGTAAGATGCATCACGATGGTCTTTTTCATTTAGGTACACCTGTCCTAATGGGCCCAACCCCTGTGTTGAGTTCCTAAGTTCAAATTCATGTGATGTAAACAAACGTACCTACTAGGGATCCGGCGTGAGGCTAAATTATTCTAAGTTCAAAACCTAGGTATGTGTTCTAGACTGTGTACCGAGCGAACAACTTGAGCCCAGGAGGGGGCTACATGCCGGGAACCAAAAGACCATCCGGCTTAGTAACTTGTCCGAGCCTCTTTCTTATTTCAAGGTATGACACTAACAAAAAAGGAAGTCTCGACCAGCAAGCACATCCCCAAAGATGAGAAGAGAAAGGTTTCTTAGCAGTTTCGATACAGTTCAGATAATACCAAAGCCGAAAAAGTATCATTTTGTACATTAGGCCCAAACAAGTAATAAAATCAAATAATAAATAAATCTAAATATAACAGCTATTCTACGCTTGAATTCTTGAACCCTGAATCGAAGTTCTGGGTTTGAGTTCCCAGCGGAGTCACCAGAGCTGTCACACCTCCGTTTTTACACACCATCCCGGAGGATAGTATATAAGGGAATTTTTCCAATTTAAGTGACATTATTCAAAATGGGATTGTTTATTCAATTCAGAGTTGCCACTGGGGATAGTTTATGAGGTGTCCCAAGTCATCGGTTTATTTTAAATCCCAAATCGAAAAAATTTTGACTTTCCTTTTTGAAGTCTGCGAACCAAAAATTCTGAATAAAGAATTTTGTTAACCCGAGGGAAGGTGTTAGACACCCCCGGATTTTGTGGTTCTAGCACGGTAGTTCAACTATTATAAATGGCCTATTATTTGATTTTAATACATGTTCTAACCTATGGTGCAATTTTAAACTTTAACCGCTTTATTAAATTATTTTTTTTAAGGAAAATTACAATATTATTTAAAATGTGTCTTGAACTGCGTCACGTAAATGCACCCGCGATCCTCGACACATTTTATCTAACATTGTTGATATTTGGATTTGGGTCGCATAAGTGTGCACCCGAGTTTAGCAAGGTAAGTATTAAAATAACGCGCCTAAAGCAACTACGCATTGTTATCTTTTCCAGAGCCATGGAATATTTGATAAATGGCATGCCTCGAATTCTAAAGGATTAAAAATAATTAAATGAGAGCCATGAGTTTAGGGATTTTATTTGGCACGGCGCACCTCAAAATATTCTAAAGGACATTACCCAACTAAAACAAACTACGGATGTTCATAATTATTTTCCTAAATTTGATATTTATTGTGATTGGTCTTATAGTTATGGACAAGAATTGTGGAAGAGGTGGTATAGCTTATTCGAGTATATACTCAAGTTATGGAGCTTCGGAAATCGAACTCTTAGTTTTATGTAGAATATAATTTTCCTCTTGACATCGAAACCCATGACCTAGTTACGAACAACAGTTAGTAAGAAATCTAAGTAACCAACCACAACTAACAAATCGTCTAGATATAATAAAGTAATAAAATCATTTAAGAATAAGGAGCAAAGAATATATTTCTTTAAATATATCACAAAACAAAGCAAGAAGCATCAGGTGTTGAATAGAGCTCATATTGCATTTAACAAACTTATTCACTCTAAACCAGTTACTTTAGCACAATTAATACCTTGTCCCTTTTCTTTATGAAGTTATCTAGATTTCAAGGATATAGAACAACAGTAGAACTTGGACAAATGATCACTGAGAATAATTAAAGTAAGCACGAAGATCACACACACATGTCTACTTAAGCGTCCAGTTGTAACTAAATGCAAAAGAAGACTATGTAGAATCAATAGTAATAAGCTTTAAAAATAATCGAATAAAATCCAATAGAGTACATATTAACTGGTAATGAGAAATCAGAAACCAAGTAAGATAAGAACCTCAAACAAGAGCCGAATATTTTGATTGAATAATAAGAAACAAAGGATTCTCACAGGAGCTCAATCAGAAATACTCGACTCGCCTTGCCGACTCGACTGCAACACTAGAAATCACGGATGGGCAAAAATTGGTGGAGCTCAGCAACTTATCACAGCATAAGACAGCAACATCACAGCTTACTCAAGCTTTATGGGAATCAATTTCAACCTCGGCGAAAATGTTGGCATCATCCACGCAAGCAGAACATTTATATACCCATTTTAAAAAAAAAACATAGAACCATTTTTTGTGTATCGTTTTCTAGACCAAAGGAGGAACAAAAATGAAAAAAAATTCCCTAAGATGAAGAATCGAAAAAAAAAAAAGCCGAGCTCCTAGTTGAATCCTTATCTTTCTTTTCTTCTTTTCGCTCCTTTTTGTTTTTGCTGCTAATGTCACATCCACTCCTCTTTTCTGTTTCTTTTTAGTTTCTTAAGGTGTGGTCTTAAGAAGAAGGATATGGAAGATCAGAAAGGGCTGGATGTTGGAGTTAAATGGTTCATCGGCCAACTTGTCGGAGATAGCAGCAGCGACGCTGCTCTGTTTCTTGTAGAGGAAGGGGTCTCTTGTATGAAAGGTCTAGGTCTGGCCTTTTATAAAAATAGTTTGGGTTAAGAGGGTATTGGATAGGTACTTTTTCCTTCCAATGCCATATATGAAACTTTATTACCAAATATGTGCATAGTATCTAAATTACCCGCCTAGTCACATTTTTCCAACAATTTCTGTACCATTCGTTTATTAGGTATTGAACATTCCCTCAAAAATGCGCTAAAAATCAGGAAAGAATCTTGGGATTGATTGATTCTACATTAAATTCAATTTTTTTTAAAAAAAAAGGAGATTTCTCATCTGCGTATTTTTCTCTTAAACTACAATTCAAAATTTTAAAAAAAAAGTATGAATAGCTTAAAAAAGTACGAACAGATTCAACTGCGAACAGTTTCAACAAACCTAATTCAAATTGTAAAATTCAAATCTTCTAGATTCAACAACTCAAAATTGATATATTCTGTTCTTCATCGTTTTTAGAAATCAAATTGTCGATCATATATCTGTTCTTCATTTTTTCTTCTCTCAATCTAGAAATCCAAAAAAAAAACATCAACAACAACAAGCAATCATGTCCAAAATAGTAATCATGCTACAATTGAATGTGAATTGGGATAACTATGGCAGATTTAGATATTTTGATGTTGATGCCATTGTGGTAGATGAGAATGCGAGCTACAGTATTCTAATTTCTACAATTGCAGAACAACTATCGATTGATTACTTCAGAAAAATTGTAGAAATCAAATACATTGTGAACGACAATTGTCCCCCAATGGAGATTAGGAATGATATGGGGGTTCGTGTGTATATGGAGACCAAAAAGGAGAATAAAAACTTAGGTTCATATCCGTTATGTATAAGTATACGAGATTTTAATATGGAATTGACTATCACCAACGATAACACAAGTGCAGGTTTGTATAGTTCTAAATTGCATAGAATTATGGTTTAACGATATTATCTACAAAATTCTACATTTATCTATAATTAAGCTACATTTATACGACAAAATAAACTACAATCTATATTTAGAAATTGTTGACTTCAAAATGCAGTCTTCAAATAAAACTACAATTTATGTTTAGAACAAAATCTAGTCAAATAAAATACAAATCAGTTTAATTATGTACAAAGCAATATTGTTTTCACAAATTTCTACAAATTGCAATAGTTATAGTAAAATTTAACAATAATGTCTAACATCCTAAAATGGATGACTACAAAATTTTCACTATGTCTACAAAAAATCTACAAAATTATAATGATACTGTTTATGTTTATTTTGATGCAGGTTCGTCTCGATCCCTAAAGTTACTTGATATGCCATCTTCTCCAGCAATAGAGGAATATCAAAGTAAAATAATAAAAGAATCCACGCAAACTGATATTGAAGAAGGACAAGTGTATTAGGACAAGCAAACTGTAGCTACTGCAATGAAGCACTTTTCTGTGATGCATAAGTTTCAGTTTAGAGTTAAATGATCTAGTCATAGAAGGTATGGAGAAAATATCAGTAAAAGCAGTGTTTTACTCAAGTTATGTATTTTTTAAAAATTATAGATAAATTTTAGTTACATTGTAGTTAAATTGTAGTTTATGTTACTTTACGTTAAAACAGTCCTTTTGTTGCACCTACATTTATAATATGTATTAAATATTGTATTTTTTTGTAGCTACTAGCTTGTATGCGTTGGTGAAAACTGTAAATGGCACTTCAAGGCAACGTCAATTACTAATTCTGCAATGTTCAATATAAAGAGTTTCAACCGACAACACACATGTTCCTTAATGGATGAAACATTCATACAGAGCAAACGTATTGCAGCTGTAGTTGGTAGCATGGTCATTCCAAAGTATTGTGATTCTAAGACTGTTTACACACCAAAGGACATACAAAGTGACATGTTAGCAGAACACGGAGTGAGCCTAAGCTACATACAAGCATGTAGAACAAAGGAAAATACTTTACAGTTTTTGAGAGGGAATCCGGCTGACTCCTATAGCAAATTACCAAAATATTTTTATATTCTTGAGGAAACTTATCCTGGTTCGGTTGTTAAATTGAAGAATATAGCACAAATCACAAGCATCTAGGAGGATCTTTATTACAATTTTAAACTCTATAATACATAGAGTAAAATCTAGAAATCAAGAAGAAGAAGAATCTCGGTGCCGCGAACGCCGGCGGTCACCTTGCTTAGCTACGATAGCAATACCTTCAATCCGCTACTAACCCGCTACCGGGTGAAAAGTACCTGCAACTGCACGTGAGGTGCAGGGAGTAAAGTGAGTACTTCCAACTCAGTGGTAATAAGAGCGAATAATATCTGAGCAATAAGAAAACACGTATGAGCACTCCAAAATGCTATAACAAACAGTACAACCCTTTTAGAAAAATAGTAAAACAGTAACACCGAGAAAATCCTTTAAAAGATCTCAAGCTCAGTTAAAAATCTCTTTTGCAAATATGCATTTTCAACAGTTGCGAAAATAATTTCAACAAGTAGGGAATAATCAGAAATCTGCCCCTCGGGCTCAGTATCAACCTCTCAGTGCAGTATCAGCCCCGCGGGCTCACTCCCAACTCACAAAGTACAACATCAGCCTCTCGGGCTCAGCATTCCTTAACATGTAACACCAAGGTATCTGGTCAACAAGGCAAGTAATAACATGTATGCCAATTATATGTGAGTGCTTAAAAAAATAATGCCACGTAGTACAACTAGGAATGAACGCATGAATACAATGCAATGCACATGAATGTTGCGGCGCGCAACCCAATCCATTTGCGTACTCTGCGCTCACTGGGGGTGTGTACAGACTCCGGAGGGGCTCCTACAGCCCAAGCGCTATAATATTGCGGCGTGCAGTCCGATCCACATAATATATCACTGCGGTGTGTAGTCCGATCCATATAATATACTACTGCGGCGTGCAGTCCGATCCATGCATGTATATGTATCTACTGCTGCGGCGTGCAGCCCGATCCATATTTCAGTCCAGAAATGCACATAAGCCCCTTGGGCAATAGTAAAATAGTAGTTCTCAGCTCAAAACGTCAGAAAAATATCATTTAAGTTTTCAAATCTTAGAAAGATGGCTGAGTTTGCAAAACAATATTTAGAACCTTGGACTGAGATCAAATAATATGCAACGTAATGCAAAAACAGTGATATCAATCCCTGAAAGATTCAAATAATCGACACGAAGCCCAAAACATGGCAATCAACCCAAATCATGATAACATCAATGTCACGACCTAAACCCGGTCGCGATGGCGGCCCAGCACACTACTAGGCAAGCCCGACCATTTATAAAAATTACCCCAATTATTTAAACAAGTAAAGATAAAACTATTTAAGTCAAAGCCTAAAATAAAGGTAAAAATAAGGAAAATCTAGCAAAATACCGAAACAACCCAACTAGGACCCGGTGTCACGAATATGAGCCTCTATAGAATAGAATAATATCCTACTACATAAACTGTCTAAATGTCGGATAGTGCGGAATATAAAGACAAGGATAAGAGGAAAAGTCAACGGCTGCGAACGCCATGCAGCTACCTCAACTCTCCCAAATAAGCAAGCCTGCTGATCACTGAATGTCTACTCAGCCTATGAAGAAGGACCTAGATCTGCACACAAGGTGCAGGGAGTAAAGTGAGTACTTCCAACTCACTGGTAATAAAAGTAAATAACACTGAAAGTATAAAATCCCAAAAATGGCACAAATAATGCTATCCTAAGCAGTAAACCAATAACAGTAGAATTCCCGAAAACATAGCAAAAACATTCTCTTGAAAGGAATCAAATAAACAAGATTGCACAAGTAAGGTCAGCCATTGTTACCTGACCGGTCAGCCATTGTTACCTGACCAAAGTGTGTTTCAGTGTCAGTGTTACCACTAGTCAGTCATTGTTACCTGACTGGTCAGTCATTGTTACCTGACCAAAACACATATGATAGTGTCATTGTTACCACTGTTCATTTCAAAGGGGTACCCCGCGCTCACTGTGGGTGTGCAGACTCCGGAGGGGCTCCTTCAGCCCAAACGCTATCAATAAGGCCTGAAAGCCTGAATAATATCAACATGAGGCCTGAAAGCCTGAATAATATCAACATGTGGCCTGAAAGCCTGCTCACAATACACTCGAGGCCTGAAAGCCTCCTCACATAACACTCGAGGCATGAAAGCCTTCTCACATCACTCATCATGCCCTTACATATGGCCCTTGGCCTCAATCAGTCCAAAAGTAGTCAAAAATCCCCTCGGGCATCAGTAAAACAATAATACTCAGCTCAAATGATAGTTCAAATATCAGTTTAAAACTCCAAGTTTGAGTAAAGTATAGCTGAGTTCATAAAACAGTATAAATCACACAGACTGAGTTCAAATAATATTTCAAATAGTAAGGGAAACCGTGATGACAGTTCATAAAGAGTTCAAACAATTAGCAATAAGCCCCAAGTATGGCAATGAGCCCAAGTCATAATGATAACAACAAATCATTTGCAAATACGCGGTTAATACCTAAAACCGAGATGGACCAAGTCACGATCCCCAACGGTGCTCTACCCCACGCTCAGGTCCAGCGTGCAAGTCACCTCAACACAGCACTAAGATGTGCAAATTCGGGGTTTTAAACCCTCAGAATATCATTTACAAGTATCACTCACCTCTAGCCGACCGATAATCTAGCTCGCCAAGCCTTTCCCTCTCGTATCTACCTCCTCGCGTATAGAATCTGATCAAAACCATAAGGGATACGTCACAATAGGCCAATAAACCACAACCCAATCGAAAAGACTCGAAAAACAACAAAAACCACGAAGTTGGCAAAACCCGAGTCCCGGGCCCACTCCTCGAAAAATTACGAAATTTACATTTCCGGTCGTCTCACCACGAGTCCGTACATAGAAAATACACAAGAATCGGAGTCCATTTGACCCCTCAAATCGTCAATTTAGGCTCTCTTAGGCTTTAAGCCTTAACCACCATTTTTACCCTTAAATTCCTTGAATTTTCAGTGTTTAATCCTTGTTTTTATACCATAACAACATTATTTGAGGTTACAAGTTCATACCTGATGGAATCCCTTCGAAATATCTCAAATATCGCCCAAAATCGCCTCTCCCGAAGTCCCAAAATATTTTTCTAACTTTTGAAATTTGAACCTCACTGTTTCATTAAACACTCAGCATTTTCGCTTCTGCGGTATAATTGTCGCTTATGCGACTTCCGCTTCTGTAGAAATTTTCTGCTTCTGCGGTTTCCTTCAAGTCGCCCAAGACCGCTTCTGCGGTTAATAGTCCGCTTCTGCGGACTCGCACAAGCGAATAAAATTCCGCTTCTGTGAAACTTGTTGGACTCTCACCAATTCGCACCTGCAAAGATTTTTCCGCTTCTGCGATGCCGCATTTGCGATTTCCCTTCCGCATATGCGGAAATATGTGCTGCAACCAAAACTAGCAAACTTTCAAACTTCAAATTCTCTCGTTCAACCACCCGAATTCACCCCGAGGCCCCCGGGACCTCAACCAAAAATACCAATACATGTTATAACATTATTCAAACTTGTTCCAATCATCAAAACACTGTCGTTAACACAAAAGTAACCAAATCACAACGAATTCAAGCCTAAGATTAACTAAAACTTTCGAAGCTCACATTGGATCAAAAACCCGACCAAACGACGTCCGAATGACCTGAAAATTTGCAGACATATCCAAAATCACCTAACGAAGCTACTGAAACTCTCGGAATTCCATTCCGACCCTCGGGTCCAAATCTCACCTACCAACCGGAATTCACCAAATTTCCAACTTCGCCAATTCAAGCCTATTTCTACACCGGACCTCCAAATTCGATTCCGATCACACTTCTAAGTCACAAATCACCCCCCGAAGCTAACGGGACTGCCGAAATTCACATCCGAGCCCTCCAACCACATAGTCAACTTCCGGTTGACTTTTCTACAACAACCTTCCTTCTAATAGGCTAATTGCCTCATTTTCATCCAAAAACCAACCCAACTCTATCCGATCAACTCTAATACCGATATTGAAGCATGAAGAAACACAATAAGGGGAAATAGGGCGATACCTCACGTGACGACGGGTTGGGTCATCATATCCTCCCATACTAAAACAAATGCTCGTCCTCGAGCGGGTCTAGAAACATACTTGGAGTATCAAACAAGTGAGGATATCTGCTCCGCATCTCCTGCTCGATCTCCCAAGTAGCCTCCTCCATGGGCCGACCCCTCCACTGTACCTTTACTGAAGCAATATCCTTGGACCTTAACTTTCGAACTTGTCGACCCAGAATAGCCACCGGCTCCACATCATATGATAAATCATCATCCAGCTGAACCGTGCTGAAATCCAACACATGAGACGGGTCCCCAACATACTTTCGGAGCATAGACACATGGAATACCGGATGCACACTAGACAAGTTGGGTGGCAAAGCTAGCTCATATTCCACCTCTCCTATCCTCCTGAGTATCTCAAAAGGGCCAATGAACCTCGGACTCAGCTTCCCTTTCTTCCCGAACCGCATAACACCCTTCATGGGCGAAACCTTCAACAAGACCTTCTCACCTACCATATATGACACATCACGAACCTTCCGGTTTGCATAAATCTTCTGGCGCGGCTATGATGTGCGAAGCCTCTCCTTGATCAACTTCACTCTCTCTAAAGCATCCTGAACCATCTCAGTCTCCAACAATCTAGCCTCGCCAGGCTCGAACCATCCCATAGGAGATCTACATCGCCTACCATACAACACCTTATACAGGGCCATCTGATTATTCGACTGATAACTGTTGTTGTAGGCAAACTCTGCAAGCAGCAAAAACTCATCCCATGACCCTCCAAAATCTATAACACAGGCACGCAACATGTCCTCTAAAATTTGAATAGTGCGCTCGGACTATCCGTCTGTCTGAGGATGGAATGTTGTGCTCAACTCCACCTGCGTACCCAACTCCCATTGAAATACCCTCCAGAATTGAGAAGTGAATTGTGTACCTTTATCCGAGATAATAGACACTGGAAATCCATGTAACCTGACAATCTCCCGAATAAAGATCCCTGCCAGCCGCTCCGATGAGTAAGTAGTACATACTAGAATAAAGTGTACGGATTTGGTCAGCCGATCCACAATCACCCAAACTGAATCAAACTTCCTCGAAGTCCGTGGGAGACCACTCACGAAATCCATAGTAATCCGCTCCCATTTACACTCAGGAATAACCATACGCTAAAGAACACCGCCTGGTCTCTGATACTCGTACGTGACCTACTGACAGTTGAGGCATCGGGCTACATAACTCACAATATCCTTCTTCATCCTCCTCCACCAGTAATGCTATCTCAAGTCCTGATACATCTTCGCGGCACCCGGATGAATGGAGTACCGCGAGCTGTGAGCCTCCTCTAGTAACAACTCTCGAAGTCCATCTACATTGGGCATGCAAATCCGGCCCTGTATCCGCAACACACCATCACTATCAATAATCACATCGCTGGCATCATCGTGCTGAACCCTATCCTTGAGGACAAGCAAATGTGGATCATCATACGGACGCTCTCTGATGCGATCATACAAGGAGGACCGAGAAACAATGCAAGCCAACACCCGACTCGGCTCTGAAATATCCAAACTCACCATCTGATTGGCCAACGCCTGAACATCAACTGTGAAGGGCCTCTCCCCAACTGGAATATAAGCCAAGCTACCCATACTAACCACCTTCTGGCTCAAAGCATCGGCCACTACATTGGCCTTCCCCCGATGATACAATATGGTAATGTTATAATCCTTAAGCAACTCGAGCCACCTACGCTGTCTCAAATTAAGATCTTTCTATTTGATCAGATGCTGAAGGCTACGATGGTCTGTATAGACCTCACAAGAAACACCATACAAGTAGTGCCTCCAAATCTTCAGAGCATGAACTATAGCTGCTAACTCCAAATAGTGCATAGGGTAGTTCTTCTCATGGGGCTTCAACTGATGAGAAGCATATGCAATAACTCTACCCTCCTGCATCAGTACACATCCTATGCCAACTCTCGAGGCATCACAATACACGATGTAGGAACCTGAAGATGATGGCAATATCAGAACTGGAGCCGTGGTCAATGATGTCTTGAGATTCTGAAAGCTCTCTTCATACTCCTCGGACCACACAAATGGAACACCCTTCTAAGTCAACTTAGTCAAGGGTGATTAATAGAAGAAAATCCCTAAACAAACCGGCGATAATATCCTGCCAACCCAAGGAAACTACGGATCTCAGTGGCGGAGGTCGGTCTAGGTCAATACTGCACCGCCTCTATCTTCTTCGGATCCACCTGTATACCATCACTGGACACCACGTGTCCCAGAAAAGCCATAGACCCGAGCCAGAACTCACACTTGGAGAACTTTGCATAAAGCTTCTCCTCCCTCAACCTCTGCAATACTACTCTCAAATACTAAGCATGCTCCTCCTGACTACGGGAGTATACCAGGATGTCATCAATAAACACAATCACAAAGAAATCCAAATACAGCCGGAACACACTGTTCATCAAATTCATGAACGCGGTTGGGGCATTAGTCAGCCCAAAAGACATAATTAGAAATCATAATGCCCATATCTCGTTCTGAAGGCTATCTTCATAATATCATAATCCTTGATCTTCAGCTGGTGATAGCCTGAACGAAGATCAATCTTTGAGAATACCCTCGCTCCCTGGAGCTGATCAAACAAATTATCAATACGCGGTAGAGGATACTTGTTCTTCACTGTTACCTTGTCTAACTGCCTGTAATCAATACACATCTTCATTGAGCCATCTTTCTTTTTCACAAATAAGACCGGTGCACCCCACGGGGACATACTAGGACGAATAAACCCCTTATCTAGGAGTTTCTCAAGCTGCTCCTTCAACTCCTTCAACTCAGCTGGCGCCATACGATAAGGAGGAATGGAGATGGGCTGAGTGCCTAGCACTAAATCAATACCAAAGTCAATATCCCTATCCGGCGGCATGCCCGGCAGGTCCGATGGAAACACATCCGAAAAATCCCTAACAACGGGAATAGAATCAAGGCTGGGAGTCCCAACTCCAACATCTTTCACAAATGCCAAATATGATAAACATCCCTTCCCAACCATTCGCTGGGCCTTTAAGAAAGAAATTACTTTGCTGGGTACATAATCGGTCACACCGTGCCACTCGTTCCTCTGGATACCCGGCATAGCCAATGTGACTGTCTTGGCGTGACAGTCTAGAATAGCATGACACGGAGATAGCCAATCCATACACATAATAACATCGAAATCAACCATGCTCAATAGCAGTAAATCAACTCGGGTCTCCAGACCCCCAATAGTAACAAGACAAGACCGATACACATGGTCCACAATAATAGTATCGCCTACCGGGGTAGATACATGCACAGGCAATGCAAGACACCCTCAGGTCGTACCCAAATGATGAGCAAAGTATGAAGATACATAGGAATAAGTGGAACCAGGATCAAACAAGACTGAGGCATCTCGGTGATAGACCGAAATAATACCTGTAATAACAGCATCCGAAGCAACAGCATCTGAACGGCCCTGAAGAGCATAGAAACGAGTCTGACCACCTGATCGGCCTCCCCCTCGAGGGCGACCCCTAGATGCCTGACCCTCACCCCTAACTGGCGGGGCGGGTGCTTAAGAAAACAGTCCAGAAGATGAGGGTCGACCGCTCTACTGAGACTGACTGCTGCGGCACCGAGGACACTGCCTCCACAAATGCCCAAACTCCCTGCAATCATAATAACTCCCAAGTGTTGGGGAATGAGATTGAATGGAACCCCGCGCATCAAAATGACTGGCTGACGCACTCGATCTGGAGAAACCCTGAGCAGACGGGGCACGAGATGAACTTTGCGCTGGAAGTACACTAAGAGATGGCTGACTCTGCTGAGAGCCCTGATAACCCCGACCGGAAGATGAACCATGGTACTCTGAACGAGCTGGTTGTGGAGGCCCGAAAGATCGACCTCTGCTCTGCTGACCCTGGCCTCTAGACTGAGCACCACTGAAGCTACCTGACCCTCTAGGCCTCTTGGCCTCCCTCTCCTCGCGCTCCCGACGATGATCTGTCTCAATGTCACGAGCAATATCCACTACATCCTCAAAAGTATGACTCAGGACCCTCTCTCGGGTCATCAAAATACGGATGGGATAAATAAGTCCGTCCACAAATAGCCTGATCCTCTCCTGATCAGTCAGAACCATCCATGGAGCATAACGAGCTAACTCTGAGAATCTCACCTCATACTCCGTCACAGACATATCTCTCTGCCGAAGCCACTCAAACTACCTACGCAGCTCCTCTCTCTGCGACCGTGGTACCCACTTCTCCAGAAAAATAGTGGAGAACTCCTGCCATGTCAATGGTGCTGCACCTACTGGCCTACGCAGCTCATATGCCTCCCACCAAGTAAAGGCTGCTCCTGTGAACTGAAAGGTAGTGAATGATACCCCGCTCGACTCTAAGATCCCTGCTGTCCGAAGCATACGTCGACTCTTATCGAGAAAACCCTGGGTATGCTCACCCGGAATACCACTAAATACCGGAGGTGAAAGCCTGCTGAACCTCTCCAGACGACGCTGCTCATCACCTTGAACTGGGGCAACCAGCTGAACTGGGATAACTGGCTAGACTGGCGGGGCCTCTGGTGTCTGTAAACCATGCACTACCTGCTCAGGAGTGCGAGCTGCGGGGGTCTAATGACCACCCCCGGTCTGAGATGTAGCTGCGGCAGTAGTGGCCGAGACTGCCTGTGCCAGGCCAATGCAAATTGATAAAATCTGAGCTTGGGCCTCCTGAAGACACGGAATCACAATAGGCGCAGCTGGTGCTTGAGGAGGTGCTGCTGGAGGCTGGTCCTGAATAGGGGCAACTGGTGGGTCAACTGGTGCTGCCCCTACTTCCCTGCCTCGACCATAGCCACGGCCTCTAGCAGGTGGCAATGGTGGTCGTCCGCCACGTCCGGTAGCATGAGTTATTGCCATTTGCGAGAGAATAAAATACAGAAGTTTAGTTCTCGGATCAAAAAAGTCGCACGAGAAGAATTTCAAAATTTGAAGTTTTCCTAAAGGTTCTGCAGCCTCTCGAGGATAAATACAGACGTCTCCATACCGATCCGCGAGACTCTACTAAACCGGCTCATGATTCGTGAGACTAAGTAACCTAGGCTCTGATACCAACTTATCATAACCCAAACCCGGTCGCGATGGCGCCCAGCACACTACTAGGCAAGCCCGACCATTTATAACAATTACCCCAATTATTTAAACAAGTAAAGATAAAACTATTTAAGTCAAAGCCTGAAATAAAGGTAAAAATACGAAAAATCTGGCAAAATACCGAAATAGCCCAACTAGGACCCGGTGTCATGAATATGAGCCTCTATAGAATAGAATAATATCCTACTACATAAACTGTCTAAATGTCTGATAGTGCGGAATATAAAAGACAAGGATAAGAGGAAAAGTCAACGGCTGCGAACGCCATGCAGCTACCTTAACTCTCCCGAATAAGCAAGTCTGCTGATCACTGAATGTCTACTCAGCCCGTGAAGAAGGACCTAGATCTGCACACATGGTGTAGGGAGTAAAGTGAGTACTTCCAACTCAGTGGTAATAAAAGTAAATAACACTGAAAGTATAAAATCCCAAAAAGGGCACAAATAATGCTATCCTAAGCAGTAAACCAATAACAGTAATATTCATGAAAACATAGCAAAACATTCTCTTGAAAGGAATCAAATAAACAAGATTGCACAAGCAAGGTCAGCCATTGTTACCTGACCGGTCAGCCATTGTTACCTGACCAAAGTGTGTTTCAGTGTCATTATTACCACTAGTCAGTCATTGTTACCTGACTGGTCAGTCATTGTTACCTGACCAAAACACAAATGACAGTGTCATTGGTATCACTGTTCATTTCAAGGGGTACCCCGCGCTCACTGTGAGTGTGCAGACTCCGGAGGGGCTCCTTCAGCTCAAGCACTATCAATAAGGCATGAAAGCCTGAATAATATCAACACGAGGCCTGAAAGTCTGCTCACAATACACTCGACGCCTGAAAGCCTCCTCACAGAACACTCGAGGCCTGAAAGCCTCCTCACATCACTCTTCATGCCCTCACATATGGCCCTCGGCCTCAATCAGTCCAAAAATAGTCAAAAAGCCCCTCGAGCATCAGTACATCACTAATACTCATCTCAAATGATAGTTCAAATATCAGTTAAAACTCCAAGTTTGAGTAAAATATAGCTGAGTTCGTAAAATAGTGTAAATCACACGGACTGAGTTCAAATAATATTTCAAATAGTGAGGGAAACAGTGATGATAGTTCCTAAAGAGTTCAAACAATCGGCAATAAGCCCCAAGCATGGCAATGAGCCCAAGTCATAATGATAACAACAAATCATTTGCAAATACGCGGTAAAAACCAACAACCAGGACGGACCAAGTCACGATCTCCAACGGTGCTCTACCCCACGCTCAGGTCCAGCGTGCAAGTCACTTCAACACAGCACTAAGATGTGAAAATTCGGGGTTTTAAACCCTCAGAATATCATTTACAAGTATTACTAACCTCTAGCCAGCTGATATTCTAGCTCGCCAAGCCTTTCCCTCTCGTATCTACCTCCTCGCGTATAGAATCTGATCAAAACCATAAGGGATACGTCACAATAGGCCAATAAACCACAAACCAATCGAAAAGACTCGAAAAACAACAAAAACCACGAAGTTGGCAAAACCTGAGCCCCGGGCCCACTTCTCAAAAAATTACGAAATTTACATTTTCGGTCGTCTCACCTCGAGTCCGTACATAGAAAATACACAAGAATCGGAGCCCATTTGACCCCTCAAATCGTCAATTTAGGCTCTCTTAGGCTTTAAGCCTTAACCACCATTTTTACCCTTAAATTCCTTGAATTTTCAGTGTTTAATCCTTGTTTTTATACCATAACAACATTATTTGAAGCTACAAGTTCATACCTGATAGAATCCCTTCGAAATCTCTCAAATATCGCCCAAAATCGCCTCTCCCGAAGTCCCAAAATATTTTTCTAACTTCTGAAATTCGAACCTCACTGTTTCATTAAACACTCAGCATTTTCGCTTCTGCGGTATAATTGTCGCTTATGCGACTTCCGCTTCTGCGGTTTCCTTCAAGTCTCCCAAGACAGCTTCTACGGTTAATAGTCCGCTTCTGCGGACTCGCACAAGCGAATAAAATTCTGCTTTTGCGGAACTTGCTGGACTCTCACCAATTCGCACCTGCGAAGATTTTTCCGCTTTCGCGAAGCCGCATCAGTGGTTTCCCTTTCGCAGATGCGGAAATATCTGCTGCAACCAAAACCAGCAAACTTTCAAACTTCAAATTCTCTCGTTCAACCACGCGAATTCACCCCGACGCCCCCAGGACCTCAAGAAAAAATACCAATACATCTTATAACGCTATTCAAACTTGTTCCAATTATCAAAATACTATCGTTAACACAAAAATCACCAAATCACAACGGATTCAAGCATAAGATTAACTAAAACTTCCGAAGCTCACATTCGATCAAAAACCCGACCAAACGACGTCCGAATGACCTGAAAATTTGCAAACATATCCAAAATCACCTAACGAAGCTATTGCAACTCTCAGGATTCCATTCTGACCCTCGGATCAAAATATCACCTACCAACCGGAATTCGCCAAATTTCCAACTTCGCCAATTCAAACCTATTTCTACACCGGACATCCAAATTCGATTCCGATCACACTCCTAAGTCACAAATCACCCCCCGAAGCTAACCGAACCGTCGGAATTCACATCCGAGCCCTCCAACCACATAGTCAACTTCCGGTTGAATTTTCTACAACAACCTTCCTTCTAAGAGGCTAGTTGCCTCATTTTCATCCAAAAACCAACCCAACTCTATCCGATTAACTCTAATACTGATATTGATGCATGAAGCAACACAATAAGGGGAAAATGGGGCGGTAACTCACGTGACGACGGGCCGGGTTGTCACAATCAAGTAGTTTTCAATCAATCACGCAGTAAAATCAACAACCGGGACGGACCAAGTCACAATCCCCAACGGTGCTCTAACCCACGCTCATACCTGGCGTGCAAGTCACCACAATACAGCACTATGATGTGCAAATTTGGGGTTTCAAACTCTCAGGATATCATTCACACGTATTACTCAACTCGAACGGGTGGAATTCCTCGCTCGCGATGCCTTTGCCCCTCAAATTGGCCTCCACGCATGTCGAATCTAACCAAAACCCGAGCGAATACATTACAATATGCAAATGGGACATTACCCAATCGAAAACAATCAAAAAATATCAAAATTCATGAAATTTGCAAAACCCGAGCCCCGGGTCCACACTCGAAAAATAATAAAATTAACATCGCCAGCTTCCTTATCTCACCACGAGTCTAACCATGTAAATATCATTTAATTCCCATATCATTTCGACCCTCAAATCCTTGATTCTATCCAAGAGGGTTTTCTACCCTTTTCCAATAAAAATTCTCTGATTAAACGCTAAAACTCATAATAGATTCAAGTTATACAACCAAAATTTAGTTAAGAACACTTAGACTGTTGTTCTCTATGAATTGGACCAAAAATTGCCTTAACCAAGCTCCAAATCGTCAAAAAATGGGAAATGGGAACGAAGTCCCATTTCCAGAACTTAACCTTTCTGTCCAGGCCTATTTCCGCTTTTGCAGTCCAAATGTCGCTTCTGCGGATTTTGTTCCGCTTCTGCGGTTTTCCTCATTTCGCCCAGGACTGCTTTTGCGGTCCATTTTTCACAAAAGCAAGACCGCTTATGCGAATCCTTGTTCGCTTCTGCGGAAAGCCAAGCCTCCCCAAAGAACCACTTATGCGACCCCTTAGCTGCATCTGCGGAACCGCTTATGCGGTCCCTTTTCCGCAGATGCGGAAACAACAGAACCAGCAAATCCAAACCTGAAGCCAAACTCAAAATTCTCCGTTTAACCACCTGAAATCACCCCGAGGCCCCCAGGACCTCAACCAAAGGCACAAACATGATCTATTCCCTTATTCAAACTTGCTCGAATCATCAAAACGCCATCGTTAACATCAAAATCATCAATTTTCATCAAATCAAAGCCTAAGTTCTTCAAGAACTTCCGAAATGTATTTCCGATCAAATACCCAACCAAACGATGTTCGAATGACCTGAAATTTGTAGACATATCCAAAATCACCTAACGAAGCTAAAACAACTCTCAGAATTTCATTCTGACCCTCGGATCAAAATCTCACCTATCAACCGGAATTCGCCAAAATTCAAACTTTGCCAATTCAAGCCTAATTCTACACCGAGCCTCCAAAATCAATTCCTATCGCACTCCTAAGCCACAAATCACCTCCCGGAGCTAACCAAATCACCGGAATTCATATCCGAAAATCCTAACTATATAGTCAACTTCCGGTTGACTTTTCCAAAACAAGCTTCCTTCAATGAGACTATGTGCCTCATTTCCAACTAAAACCAATTCAATTCTATCTGATCAACTCGAATACTGATATTAAAACATAGAACAACATAGTATGGGGGAAACGGGGCGGTAACTCATGTGACAACAGTCCAGGTCATCACATCCTCCCTAACTTAAACAAACGCTCGTCCTCGAGCATGCCCAGAGTCGTCCTAGAAGCCAACCAAGAACTGAACATCCTTACCAGGCATATACCCAGGGTGATCCCACGTCACCCTATCCCTTATAGGTCTGACAACACAACATGGTTGAAATTACCCAATCCAGTCTAGCCCATAATTCACAGAACTACTTTTTCACTTCTGAAACCATCAATACGATCAAACCTCGTACCTATACTTTGAATAGTCCTGAACCAGCTGTAATAACCCATACTCGCATCCTCAAATTAAATCACATTATATACCACATAATCCAGCACCTACAGTGATAACTTCTATTCACAGCAGCTGTCCACAACAACCATACACCGATAGAAACCTCTTATTAGCTAAAGCCCCATTCCAACACTTCATATCCTATCAATGACAATGAAACACACAGCAAACCATAACCATTTCTCAGATCAACCACTCATGTAACCACTTTCTTTTCGACTAATACCACAGCAGATTTCCGAGCCAAACCTCGATATAAATCCTCTAACTTGCCGAAATCACATCAGTTCGCATTTGCCAATGACTCGAATGATCACCTAGAATTCAACGCACCACTCGGGTGATATGACAACTCATCACAGGCCTAAGCCACAACTTGCATAATCCACGCCCCAATGATGGGTAGTCTGAACATACTCAAATCATGACAAATGACTCAAACGAAAGAGTTGTAACTCAAATTCCTCGGTACCATCACAACCCAAGGCTGGGACCCTGTCCCACATAATAGAAATAGAATACCTGAACCTACCCTGAAGGGTTTAATCTCCATGTAGACTCGCTACAATGCGTGATCTTATCCAAACATTGTTACACATGAAGTACCTCAAGTCTCTATGCACAAAATAGACAGCCACGCACAGATTGTGTCTGAAACCAAGCAAATCTATCACACCCACGGTGAGGCAAGTAATATACACCATTCAATCTTGAAAGGACACAATCGATGTGCCATTCGCCGAGCAATACCTAATACAAACTTTATTTGGAATCCGGGAAGCAAGACATACCAAGTAACATATGGAAAACTGTTCTCAACATCACACTGTTGCGGCGTGCAACCCGTCCTAGATAACATACCCATGGAAGCGTGCCATCCGATCCACACATACTCATGGCGGCGTGCCACTCGATCCATACATATATCTCACATAAGGAGATGCACATCGAGCCAAATTTGCTCATTACAATAAAATACTGAGTATCGGTTGTAACATACTGAGTGCATACAATATCTACATATAGCGTTGTAAGCTACAAAACTCAAACACAACTGAGGTCCTTCCCCCTCAATTTCCACTATGAATCTCGATAAAACCGCACTATATGTGCCCAAAGTCTGAAAATCACAACTCCTCACAGCACCAAAACAGCAACTCATAGATCTCCCCAGATCACTAACAAGCTCAATAATGATAGATTCAACCTATCCGTCAACAATACATATCGGGGCCAGCTAAACCATCTCAATCTGAATACGTAGCCACATCGGCCTGCCAACGAACTCATTACCAAAAAGCCTGAAGCTGCTCCTTTCACTTTTTATAATTCCTGCCGGGGCCATACGATACGGAGCCCGACGCAAAATAAATGCTGAAATCCACAACGCCCGATGACATGCCCGGCCATAAAGAACGCATCCAAAAAAGTCCCTCAATACCGGAACTGAATCAATGGTAGAAACCTCTATACTGACATCCGTCACAAAGGCCCAATTAAGGAAAGCAATCCTTCCCAGCCATCCGCTGATCTTTGGAATACCAACCACTCTGCAATAACATAATCCGATGCACCTCGCCACGCAACCGGTGGCATTTTCTGACATAGCCCATAGCACAATAGTAGAGAACAACCCACATTGCAACAACCAGTCTACAGCTCAGCATCTTATACAAAATCTAACGTACCCACAAAGAAGGACCCGCTCGGGCCTCTAATCCCAATAGCCGCTAACGGTACCAATACACACTATCCACAACTACTACATAGCCTGAACATGAGAACTCACA
>MU680938.1:9499-34883 GCA_026770625.1 Nicotiana glauca | reverse complement strand
ACAGTTTATATGTACAGTCAAATAATATCAAAGCGGTAATAAGCATCATTTTGCACATTAAGCACAGATCATATGAAAATATCAGATAATAAAGCCAAAATACAATAATTTATCACAAGCTCGAATTTTTAACCCTGAACCAGTGGTTCTGGGTGAATTTTTTCCCAGCGTTGTCGCCAGAGCTGTCACACCTCCTTTTTCGCTACCCGCGACGGCGCAAGGACGTTTTTTCCAATTAAAGGACAATCGAAACGGGATTTATTTATTTAATTCAGAGTCGCCACTTGGGAGATTTATGGTGTCCCAAGTCACCGATGGTATCCCGAATCGATGAAATATTTGACTCTATTTAACAGTCCGTGAACCAGAAATTCGGATAAGGAATTCTGTTAACCCGGAAGAAGGTGTTAGGCATTCCCGAGTTCCATGGTTCTAGCACGGTTGCTTAACTGTCATATTCAGCTTATTTATCTGATTTTTAAACATGCTCAAACCTATGTGCAAAGTTTAGCCTTTAACCACTTTTAATATTATTATTATGTTAAAGAGAATTGCAACGTCGTGAAAACACATCTCGAACCACGTCATATCAATGTACCCGTAAATTTTGACATATTTTAACAACGTTTTAGGATTTAGATTTGGGTCACATGAAATGCACACCCGAATTTAGGAAGACAATTTTTAAAATAGCGCGCCTAAAGTAACTACGCGTTTTTTTAAATTTGTGAGGGCCATAGAAAGTTCGCTAAATGGTGCACCTCGATTTCGAAAGAGTTAAAATTAATTAAGTGAGGGCCATGAGTTTTGAAATTTTATTTGGCATGGTATGCCTCAAATTATTCCAGAAGATTGCACTTTACTAAAGCAAACTAAGGATGTTCATATTTATTTCTTTCTAAGTTTGATTTTGTTCACATAATCTAATCTGAACTAAAACTAATGCTCGACTTAATCATTATCAATCTCCAAAATGGGCCAATTCAAAGTCTAGCACGAGAGTAAAGCACCAGCATCCTAATTTTGCAGATTCTTAAAAAAACTTTGCAAACATGGTCACAATCTCATTTACATATTTTAATGTTAGAAAAAAAATCACAAAAGTGCATTCATCACAGTAGTGATTTAGTATCACATACTGGTATTCACGTATCCTCCATTTTGAGATGCTCACAAACTACTACTCTATTTTTTGTAATATGAGATAATTATCCATTAGAAAAGAATGAGCTAACCATTAATCTATAACTAAAATCAATGAAGCATGAAAATTAGATTTCTTCGGCCCAAGACCATTGTCAAAAGTTGACAAATCTGTCATGTAATCCCAACTCTAAAACAAAGCATAAGTGAATTCTTCAAGAAAATCCAATACAAAGCACAACATTTCATGTACCCACTTGACAATTAAAAAAAAACCATTTCAAAGAACATTGAGCAATTTCCAACAATACCTAACTAAATCACGGATAGTAGAGACACCTTTGAGTAAACCAACTTTTGTCCATAATGTGACTTTGCTATTTGAATCAGACAATCACCCACGACTTATTCATCAATTAAACTATAAAAATCCAACAACCAAAGATAATAAAATTACTCTATGTTAAACAAACACAAAGATGCAAATTGACAAGAACAAAAATTAACTCAGAAAATCAACACTGATACAGTAGTATTATCAAAGTGTTAGAAAATAGAAACTGACCTTTAAAGAACAACAGCTTTAGAATTGATTATATATTGAATCTCTTTGAATACATTGGAGAAAAGAGTACCGATATAACTCTAACTTCACCCAAACCATCAACCATAGAACCATGAAACATGAACCTCGACGAACTTGACGGACGGAGCTCAGCAAAATCTCAGCAACATCCAACAGCTCTAATCGGCAGAAAATCACCCGAAACTCCAGGAAAAATTGAAGCAAAAGAGTAAAAATTTGAATAGCCTTCAAACACTTTATTTTTTCTGTTTTTCGTTCATTTTTGAGGTGATTTAAGGGCAGATTTTTGGTAATCAAAAGGTTATTGGAGCTTGGTCTCCGTTTTTGTTTTTTCTGCCGCTGTATACCTCTTGTATTCAGAGTGTATATAGAGTGTATACAACACTCTCCCCCAGTCCCCTTTTTTTTTTCTCTCAAAAAAATATCCCAGATCACTCTTTCTCTCCTCTTTATTTCCCAATTTTTTTTTTAATGTGTATTTCAGTCCTTTAAATAGGCTTTTCCCTCTATGCATCTACTTAGCCCTTTTAATTTAATTGTCCACTGAATTTTCCACTCACTTACTGCTTATTAACTAATAAACTAGTGTACCCCTACCCAAGTTAGCAGACTCCAACTTAAACCCCTAAGCTACTGCTAATTACCCCCATAAAAACTATTAGCAGCCCCCTTATTAAAGTGTATATGTGTGTGTGGAAGCAATAAAAAAAGAGTGGGGCCTAGGAAGTTCCCTGGAAAGTGCCTAAAGCAAGAGTGAAATATGTGTAAAAATGAAAAAAAGCTACAGTGAAATATGTGTATGAGAATGAAATTAAAGTGTGCAATTTTGAGACAAAGTAACGTGAGAATTGATTTTGAATCAAGACCAAGAGAAAGTATGGATAAAGAAAAAGAATCTTTTCATGTGGTCATTCTCTGTTCCTTTATTTTTCTTGTTGATTTTTTTTTTAAGGATAATAAATAAAATACTACTATAATTAAACTAAAGTAGCAATATAAATACTACTTAATTACTTAACATTTATTTATTGAAAATTAAACTATACTAGATGAAAAAAAAAAATCTTTTGAAACGTTTTTCTTTCTTTTGTAAAGTAGCTAATCAATTCAATTCCAAAATGTCTATTTGAATTGTAAAAACAATTGCAACATATTTTTTTTAAATTAATTTAACCAACAAACATGCGCATATGAATGCAAACAATTACTAAAAATATCACAAAAAATTCACAAAATTGCACACAATAAAACAAATATTTTTGTTTTGATCTTTGTGGGAGTAATTCTCGTATAGGGCAAAAATCACGTGCTCACATGGATGATGATGTAGGACTTGTTGGTGCTTTTGGTTGAGGTCCCGAGGGCTTCGGGGTGATTTCGGATGGTTGGCGGAAGATTCGAGTTGGGTTGTGATAGCTGAAGTTTTCCCATTGCTATCATAACCGCACATACGGCTAGGGGACCGCAGGTGCGGTAACGCAGAAGCATGTTTGGAGCCGCAGATGTGTCCAAAGGCTGTGTTGAGTGAAACCGCAGAGGCGGTATTTGGACAGCACCGGCGTGACCTCAGATATGGAGATATGGTCGCAGGTGCGGGGGGAGAACTTAGTGAAACCCGCAGAAGTGGTTAATGGACCGTAAAAGCGGTACCGTAGAAGTGGTATTAGGACCGCAGATGTAGAATCCTTGGGTCAGAATGTATATAAGTTTTCCTTCATGATTTTCATAGGTTTCAACATTTTTAAACACGTTTTCTGGAGCTTTTCAGCGATTTTGAAGAGGGAATTCAAGGGAGATTCGTTGAGGTAAGATTTTTGAACTTAAAACTCGTTTCTATGGTGTTATTCCACATATTAGGCTTGTAATTTATGGAAATTAAGTGTTAAAAATTGGAAAATTAGGGCTTGAGAATTGGGGACCTTTGAGCAAGGATTTGAGGGGCCATTTGTGGTCAGATTTTAATGCTTTGATATTTATGAAAATTCGTGGGGAGATAAGGAACCTATTAATATGAATTTTACCGAATTTCGAGAAGTGGGCTCGGGGTCGAGTTTGGTTAATTTTGGGATACGCGTTGTATTTTGATTGTTTTTGAGTGGGCTTTGTTCCCTTGACATATTTTGATGATTATATACTGATTTTGACTAGATTCGAGGCAATCAGAGGCCGATTCGAGAGGAAAAGGTGTCGCAGGTTAGAGTTTTATATTGGCTTGAGGTAAGTAACGCTTTCAATGTTGGAACTGCGGGTTCAAAACCCCGAACGATGTGTTTAATTATTGTTATGAAGGTGACGCTATGCCAAATGATAGGCGTATGAGCGTGCACCGTAAGAAATGCGGCCTGGATCATTCCATAGCACCACTTAGTATTATTTATTATCAATATCTATGCTGTGATTATGTGATCTAGCTGTTGAGAGGTAAATCATGTTAAGGCTTCACGCCAATACTGTTGAGACCCGAGAGGTCATTTCTTGCTATCAGGCCATTAGACTTATGTTTACTATATACTCAGTCATGTTCATGCATATTATACCATGCCTCGGTCTTGTTTGTTGCTATTTGACATATCATATCATTGTTCGAGCCTGTATTATGACATTTAGCCATGTATATGATATTGGAGAGTATTGACTGAGTGAGGCCGAGAGCCGAGTGTTGATTGACAGTATGGGATAGAGTTGCACGCCACAGTAATGATATTGATCATGCCTTCGCTGGCATTGATAAAGTGATTGGGCTCAGAGAAGCCCCTCCGGAGTATTTACACAACAGTGAGGGCAGTGGATGATTATACCGAGGGATGGATTTTTCTAAACATGGATTTATCTGAAGTACTATACTGGGAGATAGATCTTCTCCGTGAGGCTGGATTGGTCTGTGTCCTCGGTACTGGATGACTATGGTCAGTGATGTATATTCAGGGATGGATCTTTACTGGGCCGGACGATCATATACAGTACCGAGTGGTTGAGCACTTGTGGGTAGAAATTATGGAAACCTTGATCATGCTAGCTTTGCATTGGTACATTATGAAATCGCTAAGTATTGAGCTCTTATTTGATTAGTTGCTTCTATTATTGTTTAGTTTATTTGAACAGTAAGCATATCTACATTTCTGTTCCTCTTACTGTTAAATTGCATGTTGAGGTTTGGTCCGTCACTACATGTCAGTCCATAGGTTGGACTTGTTACTTACTCAGTTGGTGTACTCACGTTACCCCATGCACCTTGTGTGCAGATCCATGCATCTCGGGGCATGGTAGCGGCTACTGAGTATCTTTGTGCGGACTATCACTTGGAGATCGCGAGGTAGAGTCTTGGCGACCGCAGTTCCACCTTCTCCTTCTCTATCTTCCTCTAGTTTTATTTATTTTATATATTGAGACTATTTTGAATTTGTATTTTTAGACAGTTGTATTAGTTTGCTCACGACTAGTGGGACCCAAGGTCGTGGATTGTGTTTTAATCCGCTGTGTTAGACATTTATATTATAAATGTTAGATTCTATTTTGAAAATTAATGATTTGATAAGTACTAATTGAATAAAAATGAGAAAAAGGAAGTAAGTGGATGGCCTGGTTCCACGATAGGCGCCATCACGACCAGGTCATATTTAAGGTCGTGACAAGGACCCTGGGTCATCTCCTCTAACTCCACAGGTAAGGGACAATCAAGTGAGGATCTGCGGCAAACAATGTCATTTCCCAAAAGGAAATAAGCACAAACGATACACTGCCACTCCTTCACAGGTCAAAAATCTAGGCAAACAACTAGGTATCAGTGTCAATATATTTGATGCAGTATCAGGTAAATTTCTAAATAATCAAAAATTAGCTGTTAAGCCTAAAACTTTTAATACTACTGAGCAACAAACTATGCACGAAACTACCTATAACTCTACTAAATAACATTATAGTCCTAATGTTAATCCTACCACTTTTGTTCCAACCTTTAATAAATTTTCATCACTGCTAGCTGATAATAATGATTCAACAAGGGTTGATGAATCTGCCATAATGGATTCGGATGAAATAATCCATAGACAATCCACAGGCAATGCTCATTCTTTCCCCACACAAAACCATTGCTCTACTCCCCAACTTGGACGTCCACGTGGCAAAACTACTGCATGCAGCCATACCACTCTAGGTAAATAAGCTGCCCCACATCCTAAAAAACTACTTGGCACGCCCTCTCTTCTTCATAATACCCCTAATGCACCCCTGGATGACTTGTCACACAACTTTGTCCACGTGGCCATGCAAACTAATTCCCCAATGAGGGATAACCTAAGGTCGGAAGGAACTAAACAAAGCATGCAAACCCAAACCCCTATAATAGATACTTAATCATTGCCTTACGAACCCCAAGTTCCTACTATCTTTACATCTTCCACTCCACAATATGAATCCACCACAACCTCTCACAAGGAGGAGAATACCACTAAACCAACTTTCCTCTTATCAACGTCCATCCATATTATCCAGAATGGACAACCAAATACTAAACCCCAATCTCCCGATCTATGTCATCAATGCCCTCCCACACGACCATCAACCAATGATATAGTTAGAACAAGGGCTTCAGGGACATACAGCCTTCTTCACACTGAACATCCAGAACCAAGAGGTTCTATTTGTCCTCCAAAACCTTATATCCTAGCATAATAATCTCAGAGGGCATGAGGCCAGCAATGTCAAACTACATCAACCATCTTTGGTTGATAAATGTCCTCGACCCCATAGCTCCAGCACTAGCACTTGTTCTACTCCACAACATGCAAGCGCATTGGATCCTTCCACACCACTACAATCCACTGCTGTTCATGCAACTCCTTTACCAGCTTCCATTCTTTTCTCTACATGATCAAAATACTCCTCCATTGATCCATGCATGGCAGCCTGTGCCACAAAACTTCCCCCCACTGATGGATATTTACTAAGCACAACCTCATCTCTATGACAATGCACCCGTACAAGAAGAAGAAGTAATAGTGATGCAAGAACAGATCATCCCACCACTAAACATAATATCGTTCATAGAAATTTCAAACATGCACGCAGTCAAGATCATGCTATTTCAGGCAATGGAGGACAAGAAGTTTGTTTTCAAATGCCCGCAGGAACTATACAAATATTCCCCCGACATCAGCCTCTACTAAACGAGGTATAAGGCAACTTCATAGTTATAGTAAGCCCATCAGTGAAGGGCAGTGTCCTACGCCATCCCTCTCTCAATCCCGCAATGAGTAGACTTCCCAATTTTATAATTTGGAACATCAGGAGTGGAAATAATGATGAATTTAGGCATCATTTCAGGGACCTTCTGAATACACACAAACCTTCTCTAGTTTCCCTTTTGGAAACTCGTATGACCAATCGTATAGGCATTAGAGATGATTTTCACTTTTCTTATATGGTGGAGATCCCTGCTCAAGGTCAGTCTGGGGGTATTGCTATCCTTTGGCAGGAATCCATTGTCCAACTCAATCATATACGTCTTGATGGTCAGGAAATCTATACAATGATTCAGGTACTTCCTAATCATAAACCTTGGTTGTTTAGTACTGTTTATGCTAGCACTAAAGTAAATATTAGGTCTCAACTTTGGTTAAATTTAGAAAATATTGGTAATAATTTCAAAGACATGTGGTTACTAGGTGGTGATTTCAATGAAGTATTTACTCAACAAGATAAATGGGGTGGTAGACCTATTAATCGTAATAGAGCCTCACATTTTCAGTCTTGTATTAACCACTATCAACTTATGGATCTTGGTTTTAAAAGGGAAAAATACATGTGGTCCAATCATAAACATAATCTCTCTGATTTAATGTTAGAACGACTTGATAGGTATTTTATTAATAAAAGATGGCTTGAATTTTATCCAAATGCATTTGTTACCCATCTTCCTAAGACATATCTCACCACACTCCCCTCCTCATTTCACTATCCCATTGCACTAGGCTTCATACTAAACATATATTTTTCCTTGAAACCAATTGGTGCCATCACCCGGAATTTACTTCCATGGTCATGGACACTTGGAATGGCCAAAATTTATCCAATGCCACTGCTCTTTTCACTAATAAAGTCAAACACTGGGCTGCCAATACTTTTGGCGATGTAATTAGAAAACCATTCTCACGAGACTTAGTGGGATCCAAAAATCTACCCACTCTACGAGTGTCTTCTTGAAAAATATCGAACAAACTCTCACTAACGAATATAGCAATCTTTTAAAAATAAAAGAGGATTATTGGAAACTTAGTTCACGTATAAATTGACCTAGTGAAGGTGATGCAAGTACTAAATTTTTTCATATAAGCGTTCTTAATCGGAGAAGGAAAAACCGTATCTCCTTTTTGAGGATGATAATAACAATTGGATTAATGACCCCGATAAAGTTCTTCAACACACCTTCAATTATTTCCACAACACTTATCAAACAAGTCATAAATCATCAAATTGGATAAGCAGTCAAGCTCCCCCAATCTCATCCCACGCTACTGATTTATTAGCATTGGATAAACCACTACCACATTATGAAATCACTAGGACTATTTTTTCATTTAAACCTTTCAAAGCTCTGGGTCCAGATGGACTACATCCATTCTTTTATCAGAAATATTGGCACATTGTCCATAAAACAGTCTACGACTACTGTCACTCTATCTTTGAAAACCTCACCATCCCTGAAGAGCTTAACACTACCTTTTTTTGTTTGATACCCAAATTCCCTAATGCCAACGAGCTGAAAGATTTCAGGTCAAATGGGGTTTGTAATACAACTTACAAAGTCATTACAAAAATCATTGTCAACCGTCTAAAACCTTTTCTAGATACCCTCATATGCCCTTTTCTATCAAGCTTTCTCAAGGGAAGACGGGCGGCTGATAATGCCATTCTCATTCAAGAAATTATTCACCATTACACGAAAATAAAATGAAACAAAGAGAAAATGCTCCTTAAAATTAATTTGGAAAAGGCATTTGACCACCTTGAATGGTCTTTTATTTGTAGAGCCCTCCACTATTTTTATTTCCCACCCAGAATGGCTAAACTCATCATGTCTTGCATTACTACCTCTAGTACTATTGTCCTGGTCAACGGATCTCAAACATAGTTCTTCAAGCCATCACGGGGCATTAGACAAGGTGATCCTATGCCATCATACATTTTTATCCTTTATATTGAATTACTGTCTACCCTTATCAATTACCAAGTCGATTTAAATCTTTGGGATCCTATTAAACTTAGATCAAACGAGCCATCCTCTCCCATTTATTCTTTGAGGATGATCTAACCTTAATGGCATCAGCCAATGAGAAATCTGCATATATAATCAAGCGTTGTCTTGACTACTTTAGTAAATTATCAGGGCAACAAACAAATCACAGAAAGTCTAAATTTCTCTTCTCAAATAACTGCTCTACTACTCAAAAACAATAATATGCATGCCATCCTTAATATCAAATTTAGTGACACTTTTTGGAGATACTTAGGCTTTCCAATTCTGAGTAGCAAACCTAAACCAACAAATTACAATTTCATCCTTGACAATTTTAATAAAAGACTAACTAGTTGGAAAACATAATTCCTATCACTAGCAGGGAGAGCTACTCTTATTCAAACCACTCTCAATGCCTTCCCTAATCACATTATGCAATACATCATGCTGCCCAAAGAAAACACCGTCAAATTGATAAAATTCAACAAAATTTCCTGTAGGGTAGCAATCAAAATTCCAGGAAGATTCATTGTATAAAATGGGACACTGTCTCATTGCCCAAGCATGATGGGGGTCTAGGGATAAGAAAATCCTTGGATCGAAACAAAGCGACTATTACAAGCCTCGCTTGGCATTTCTTTAGTCATCCCACTACAATCTGGGCAACAGTTATTAATTCCAAATACGCTGGTCGATACTCAAATACACCTCACTCCTTCATATAGAAAAATATCCTCACAGGATGGGCCATTTGTAAAAATGTTATTGCATGCCATATTGGATATGGTTCCCACATAGACTTTTGGCATGCAAACTAGATGCCATGTATAAAAAGCATATGAAGCATGATCTAAGGTCCCCTAACATACAAAGAGTCAACTCTCAAGATTTGAAATATCTTCTCTAACAGGACATGGGACCTATTACAACTATCATTTAAGCTTCCATCCCATATTCTAACTAAAATCCAATCCTTCCAACCTATAAATATCTACAACCACACTGATACTCCGATATGGGCACTCACCAGTGATGGTATTTTCACCACAAAATTTGTGTACCCTCTTATCACCTCTAATGCAACTCACACCCAAAGTAAAAAATTTATTGTCTTTGGAAATTAAAAACTTGGAATAAGCTTAACTATTTCCTTTGCAATGTTACCATGATCGATTACCTACAAAAACCTTCCTGAATCACATTGGGATTGCCATTCCCTTGTACTGCCCAGCTTGCCCCACCACTGAGGAAACATCTCAGCACATTTTTCTACTTTGCCGAATATCAAAATAATTACAGGAGGCTCCAGTTGTGAGCATTCAATCAATTGACATCCAATCTGCCCACTGGCTGGACAACCTTTACAAGCAAAAACCATATATCGTCTGCCATTCCTTGATATGGGATTGTCTTTTCTCTTTCACTTTTTGGCTTCTTTGGCTAAATAGAAATAGGAACACCTTCCATAATCTGTGCAACTAAGTTGATAGCAATCATATCATCTCAAAAGCCATGAAATATTGTCATTGTAGTAACATCAACTGCAACAAACTACACAGACCTTTAAAAGTCGCTACCAAGTAGGAACCTCTTACTACCCACCAACTGAAGCTAAATATAGATGGAGCTTTTAAAGGTATATTTAAACAAAGAGGGATAGGTGGGGTATTCAAAGACTTGACTGCGAATTAGATTCTAGGATTTACTAAAACAACTACTAGTCTACCTCCTCTCTATATCGAACTTGAGGCATTATATTATGGTTTACAACTTGCGGTAACTTGCCAATTCACAAATTTTCAAACAGAGACAGACTCTGTCTCTATACCATAGCTAATTGAATTTAATTATTCCCCACCCTATAATGCACTTATTTTTAAATGCAGGTACTGGCTGAAGATGTTGGAAAATCCACCAATCCTACACAATTTCAGGGAAGGCAATAAGATAGCACATGAACTGGCACAACATGGAATCCAGCAAGCTAATGTCTACTATAGTCACATATATTTAGAAGTTTCTGACTACCTTAGAGATATTGTGCGGGCTGATAAAGAAGGAATTAATGTTACTAGTACTATCACTACTAATATTGTTGTGTTAAATAATTTGGCTATACTGAAAAATCCTATAATGTCCTCTTTTGGTTGTAATACTACTTCTACTAGTATGCCTACGTCTACTCCCAATGGGAGGACTAGTCCATGTAACCATGCTACTTAGTAATGAATAAAAAATTTCTTCCTTGCCAAAAAAAAACAACATGCAAAGATGTTGTTAGAAGTAAGTTTTTATAGGGTAATATAACAAAAATAATTTTCTCCAATACTTGAAGACTAGTCTTAAAAAATGTACATATTTATATCTTGGCAAGTCTTGAATTAGGGGGCATTTGCAGGCAATTAAAAATTTATTGAATTTAAATCCATAACAAATTTAGATTTAGTGTGAAATTAAATATATTTTTTAATCTAAATAAATATTATGGTCTAATATAATTGAATTAATTATATAAATTCAATATATACTGATTTAATAAATAAGTCTTAATCCATTAGGCTAGCCCACTTAACTATGCTAAAGTGATGAGTCCACTTCATTAAACTCAAGATGTCATCTTCCTAGAGGCCCAGTTTGGTGTCACGTGTCAAATAACATGGCACGCCAAGTCAAAATGAAGAGCCAATAGGATTATGCCACGTGTAAAAATGACAATGCATGCCAAGCCATATTAAAAGGCTAATAAAATTGCGCCACGTGTGCAAGTGACATGTCCTGGCCAATCAGATGCGGCCGTCACACTTCAATTTGATTGGTCAGGAAGAGTTTGTTCTTATCATAACTCTTTCTTCCACAATTATAAATAGGGGTCTTCAAAAAGATACCATAAGTTATAATAAGAAGTAAGAGAGAGCTCGTGGATCAAACGCCGTAAATTTCTCTACAAGTTTCAAGCTTCAAGCAATCGAGTACAAGAAATCAGGTTCACGCTCAAGAACGAAGAACAAATCAAGATTCAAGGAGTACGAGTTCAAATCAAAGTTCGTGCTAGTTGAATTCAAGATCATCGTTCGTGGCAACAACTACATATTCAAGATGAAGCTCAAAGTCACTTCAATTTACTCACTATTGAAAAGAAGAATTAGAGGATTCGTAGATATTCTACACTCATAATATTTGAAATCAAATACTATGATTGTTGCAATATTTTTCGATCTTGATTTTATTTTTTCAACACAATTTATTGTCTACATCAGCCATCAAGATGGATTTTATTTATATTAAAAAAGAGTTTGATTTGGGATCTCATCTCCATAAATAGAGCTATAAATAGGATAATTTGTATTCAATAGAGGACACAGTAAAAATCATATGTACACAAAAGCCAAAATTTGTTCTTATTCTATAAAATTACTTTCACTCTTTTTGTTCTTATTATTGCTCTTATTATTACTCTCGGAGAGTTGAGCCCACAATCAAGATTGTATTTTCTTCAATTTATTTATGTTCTTATTTATTTTATATTATTGGATCAAATTAATATACATATGTACAAACCACGTTATAAATTTAATTGTACCATTTTACCGGTAAATAATTGTAACAGGGTGGCTAGTGGTGGTCATGCTTGGTAAAAAAACATAAACTGGGACATACATTGGGGAAAAGCTACATAAATTCGGACGGAGGAAGTATATTAGTAATTTTTATAGTGTGCGGCCTTTTGAAAAAAATAATATAGACTTGACCAAAAAAGGATAATATCACGTCATGTTAATATATTTGAGCTGACAACAATTATATGGTTTGTTCTTCTACATATCCTTAGGAGAATTGGATTCCAAAGAGAGGAGGGAAGGTATCTGAACCTGCATGAGCCCCTATAGATGGTGAATTTTTTTATCCGGTTAAGATGGTGAAAATTAAATACCAAGTATATTCACAGAATAATATAAATTCTTTTACTTTCAGGTGCTTTAAATGCTTTTTAATGAGTGAGTAAACACCCGTAAGATTCATCTAGAGTCGAGACATAGTGAAGAATGCCTCACAAAAGTAAAAAATTAGAATGCTCTTTGTTAAGTGTAAGCTTGTAAGTATTCAAACCAACAACAAGTATTGTCATTAGGTACTCGCATTTCCATTAGCAAATCCTATTCTTTTTTTGCATTCCTTATTGAGGAAGTTTTAGCAAATACCCATATAATAGAAAACAATTACCCGCCCCTTCCCATCCTTTTCTCCCTACCTATTTTTTAATAACCAGCCAACTGAAGTCAAATTAAGCTACTAAACCAAGTCAATTCAAATCATGCCAAACCAATTCAAGCCAAATCAAGTCAAACCAAGCCTAATCAATTCAAGCAAATCCAAGCCAAATCAAGCTATGGTAAGCTAATTAAGTAAAAAAGTGAGATGGGTGGAATGGGTAGGTTAGGTAACTAGTTATAATTGGGTAGGTATTATAATTATTTTTCAAATGGGTAGAAAAGGGTTATTATTTTAAATTCAATAGGTATTTTGCATAAAATTGTTCAATCTGATTTAGAATAAAGGTAATGTGATTCTTTATATAGAAAAGGTCCTATAATATTCTTAAACTATTGGAAATAGATCAATTCTGTCCTCCGTTAGCAAATCGGCCAACAAAATCCTCCACGTTAATTTTCTAGGCCAATAACACCTTCATTCTAACCTCTGCCCATATAAGCCTGCTCAGAGTGATTTATTAGCTGACATGACAATCCACATAAGCCTGCTCTGATAACCCATTAACCCATAATTCGATACCGGATTATCAAGCAATATAGGATTAAAAAATGAAACAGATGATTAAAAAACTCTGATACCCCAATCTAAACCTAGTTCTTCTCAACAAAGGCGATTTGAAACTTAGGGGATGATACCATCGAGAAAGGGTTAACAACACAAATTGAAGATCATCTGAAGCTATTTAGGTAATTTCTCCTTTCATTTAATGGGTCTCTGATTCGGAAGCTTAGTATACTGGTATCTCTGACTCGGAAGCTTGTAATTTTCTAGGGTTTTATCATGTACTGGTATTTCTAATTCTGAAGCTTAGTGTATAGTATTTTCATGTGGGCCTGGTACTCTTTTTCTTTGATATCTTTGTTGTTTCCTTATGTGGTGCCAATTTGTGTCCTAGGTCTACACCATCTTTGGTTACAAGTGTTCTTTTTTCATATTTTATCATGGTGTGGTAGGGTTGGGTTGTTAAAATCGACAGGACCACGTGCTTTATCTCTTAAGGAATGTGCCTTTTTGCTTTCCATTGTATCATATGGAGTAATTTATTGTGGTAAGGTTAGGTTGTTGAAATCGATAAAAACATGTGTATTATCTCTTAAAAATGTGTATTAATCTTTTCACTATATTATGTGCGGTAATTTATTGTATGTTTAATATTTTATTGTCAAAATTGTTATATTATTGATGTGTTCCATCTATATTTTCTTTTATGTGTGTATTATAAATATTTCAATACGGAGGACCACGAAAAGCCTATTTCAGGTCAATATGAGTGTGAATTAGGTACTGATTGTGAATCCGATAGTGATAAAAGTTCAAATGCTAGTGAATATGATTTTGAAGAATTATAGTTACTTAGGATGCAAAAAAGGTAAAGAAGTTAATGGTAAGCTTAATCACTACAAAGAGCTTGATAAGTATATGACATTTAAAGATTTGGATGAGGCCAGGAAAATCATGAACTTCTATGCTATTGCAAATTCCAAACCTCTGAAGCTTAGAAAAAGTGATAAAATAAGAGTAAGGTATAGATGTGTAGTAGGTGTTGATACCTAATTTTTTCCTATATTTTTTATATATGCAAGATACCTTCAAAATAGCATGTATATGCATATATAAGCATGTCCCAATGCCCTATTATGTTTCTCAATTCTCAAAGATTTTAAAATCAATTTTGTTGCCCTATTTTATCAAGAAAAACCTAATAAGTATTCCCAAAATTGGCATTTTGGTAATTCATTTATTGGACTCTTATATTTATACTGAAATATAGCTAGTATAATTTTGGCACATTTTTATAAATTCATTTAGTATTTTCAAAGCTAAATTGCATATAATTACAATATTAGCCTATTTTAAGATTTAATTGCGTTTATACTTACAAAATTAATTCCAGTATTTTTTATTTAATATTTATATATTATTAATTATCTCAGCGCCTTTAATTTGTTTCTAGAAATTAGTTTACTATTTTATATAAAAGAAACAAAGAAAAATGGCTATTTAAATATTAGCCTGTTTTTATTTCGATTTTGGCCAGATTTGGTGCCCCTAATCCAACCCAATTTCAATTTCAATTATCCAGCCCAATTCCTAAAATTATCCGACCCACAACCCGTTTAAATGACCCGCCCGACTCCCCGTTTAATCCAAGTCGTTGATCAAAATGATCAACGGCCACATTTCAACCTTACCATTTTTAATTACCTATTACCCCTCCAAACCCGATTCATTTGGCATCACCAGCCGATTTTGACCCCCTCCCCCCATTCTCTCCAACTCTCTCGAAGCTTCTCAAACCCTAGCCGCCTCCCACCACTTCCGCCATAGAAGCCACCGGAATCCATGGCTTCCAAGGCAATGGGAGTCCTATACTGTCACGACCCAAAACCCGCACTGGTCGTGATGGCGCCTCTCGTGAAGACAAGGTCAGCCAACTAACCCAATTCGTCTCTTTCAAAGTAATTAAACATAAATGAATAGAAAAATTTGGCTTAATGACATTATTCAGCAAAATCTATAATCCAACACAGCCAAACCGGGGTGTCACAAGTCACGAGCATCTATAAGAATGAAGTTTCTACTATACAGTCTAGAAATACACCGAACAAGATGTATAAATAACATGAAAGGACAGGGGTGCTGCGAACGCTGGCAGTCACCTTGCTAGAACCTCTACAACTCTGCCGTCATACTGCCAATACATGCTATCGGGTGCATAAATACCTACAACTGCACGCAAAGTGCAAGGAATAAAGTGAGTACTCCAACTTAGTGAGTAATAAAAGTAAATAATAACTGAGCCGCAAGAAATCATGTAAAGCAACTAACATGCTATAAAGAAACCGGGTACAATTTCTGACAAAAACAGTGAAATCGGTAAAATCTTTAGAAATGCTTTGGCTCAGTTCAAATCTCTTTTAAAAATTGTCTTTTCAATGATTATGAAAACAATTTCAAAATAGTTAGTGCTGACTAGCACAGAAAAATCCGCCCCTCGGGCACAAATACCACAGTATAATAGGTAAAAGACAAGAAGTATGCAAAATGAGCACATAAAGCTCGCCCCTCGGGCAATATCTCAAACTGAACCAGCCCCTCGGGCTCACTCTCAACAACACTCTCGGCCCCTCGGGCTCCCACTCTCAGGTCACTCTCAAAAATAGTATCACATAATAACCATTGCGGCGTGCAGCCCGATCCACATATCGCGGCGGCGTGCAGCCCGATCCATAGCTCGCTACGGCGTGCATCCCGATCCATATGGGTACCCGCACTCACTGAGGGGGTGTAGACTCCGGAGGGGCTCCTACAGCCCAAGCACTATATCACTGCGGCGTGCAGTCCGATCCAATATATACACATACTGCGGCGTGCAGTTCGACCCATATAATATACTACTGCAGCGTGCAGTCTGATCCATATAATATACTACTGCAGCGTGCAGTCCGATCCATATAATATACTACTGCGGCGTGCAGTCCGATGCATATAATATACTACTGCGGCGTGCAGTCCGATCCATATAATATACTACAGTGGCGTGCAGTCCGATCTATATATATATAATCCTTACATGGGCCTCGACTTCATATCTCTCAGTGCATCCTCACATCTGGCCCTCGGCCACACTCAGTTAGAATATCATCACAAGCCCCTCGGGCATTAGTAAAATGGTAGTCCTCAGCCCAAATTATCATTTAAGACTCAATCTGAGTAAAAGTGGCTAAGTTGTAAAGTAGTGGAGAAATAGTATGACTGAGGTCAAGTAATAAGGAAAAACAGTAAGGAAAACAGTGAAAATAATCCCCGAAGGGTTCAAATAGTTGGCACGAAGCCCAAATATGGCAATCAGCCGAAACAACAGTGATAACAAATAAATTCCAGTCCAATATGCGGTAAATTAATCAATCGGTACAGACCAAGTCACAATTCACAGCGGTGCTCTACCCCACGCCCATTATCCGGCGTGTAAGTCACCTCAATATAGCACTACGATGTGCAATCTGGGGTTTCAAACCTTCAGGATATCATTTACAATCATTACTCACCTTGAACCGGTGAAATATCTATCTTGCGATGCCTTTTCCCCTCAAATCGGCCTCCACGCGCGTCGAATCTAACCAAAATCAGAGCGAATACATCATAATATGCCAAGGGAACAATACCCAATCGAAAACAATCAAAAATTAGCAAAAATCTCGAAACTAGCAAAACTCGAGCCCCGGTTCCACTTCTCAAAAAATTACAAAAATTCACATCAATGGATTTCTCATCTCGCCACGAGTTCATACATACCAAGAACTCCCAAATCCGACGTCAAATGGCCCTTCAATTTCCAATTTAAAAATCTCAAAACTCAAGCCCTAGTTCTTCCACCTTTGGCTTAGTTTTCATGAATTTCTAGGTGGATTTCACAATAAAAATGAGTTTTAAGTTAAAAAAATCTTACCTCTAATCGATTCCCCTTGAATCCCTCTTTAATCTCCACCAAGAAGCTCTAAAAATGATCAACCATGGGGGAAAATGGCTAAAAATCGCGGATGAAATGTTTATAAACTTTCTGCCCAGGTCTGACCCCTCCTTCTTTGCGAACGCGGTCAAACTCTCGCGTTTGCGAAGCACGACCTTGCGTTGACCAATGTTTACTCTATGAGAATGTGACATAGGGGTCGCGAACGCGATGCCTTTCTTCCTCTACCTTCGCGAACGTGGAGACCATGACGCGAATGCGATGAGAATTTCCCTTGAGACCAAAATTCCTTGTACGCGATCGCGGGACACATAACGCGAACGCAATGAACAGCCTGATGAAACCTTCGCGAACACGGCCTTGACCCTCGCGAACGCGTAGCTTCTAGAACCCATCTCTTCGTAACGCGAGCTCCCTTACGCGAACGTGAAGGCCAAAATACCTGCAATTGTTGGACTGATTTTTCTGCAATTTCTCAACTCTAAAAATGATCCGATGACCACTCGAAACTCACTCGAGGCCCCCGGGACCTCAACCAAAAGCACAAACACATCCTAAAACCTCATTCAAACATGTTCCAATCATCAAAACACCTCAAACAACACCAAAACCATCAATTCACATCGAATTCAAGCCTAAGTTCTTCAAAAACTTCCGAAACACGCATTTGATCAAAAACCCAACCAAACGACGTTCGATTAACCTGAAATTTTGCACACACATCAAAAATCTCATAACAAAGCTACAGAAACTCTCGAAATTCCATTCTGACCCTCGGATCAAAATATCACCCATCAACCGGAATTCGCCAAAATACTAACTTCGCCAATTCAAGCCTAATTCTACACCGGACCTCCAAAATCAATTTCGATCGCACTCCTAAGTCACAAATCATCCCCTGAAGCTAACTGAATTACCGAAAATCACGTCCGAGCCCTCTAACTCAATAGTCAACATCCTGTTGACTTTTCCAACTTAAGCCTTCTTAAAAGAGACTAAGTGTTTCATTTTCTACCAAAACCAATCCAAATCAACTACAACGCACCAACAACTGATAATGAAACATGAAGAAGCTTAAAATGGGGAAAACAAAGCGATAACTCACGAGACGACAGGTCGGGTCGTCACATATACCCACCCCATGTTGCTCCTACATGCTTGGTTTTTGATGATTCAGGGCCTGACCACGACGAGGTTTGGTCCAGGCTTCATTTGATTCGAGTTCTACGGCCATCCCCGGCCATCTCTGGCTTTGCTCCGGTATGCCATGGCTGCTTGAGCCTGATTTTGACTTCTCCAACCTAGATCAGTGACTTTTCCAAGCCTTTCTCACTACTGGGGTTCTTCTGAAACCCTAACCCTTCGAGGTTCTTCCGACTCCTTTAGATCCGTTGTATATTTGTGTTTTCTCTAAGCTCTTAAGCATTTTTCTCAAAGTCCTTTCAAAACTACACATTCCGAACCTTCATCTTTTTCCGATCTAGGGTTATGTCAAATTATCCTTTAAAATTTCTCTGATCTTTAGCATGTTTTACTCTATTTCTTATGTGTATTTACTATGTGTTTCTTCGACTATATTTCCTATGGTATTTTTTCTACTGTTCTTCTTATATGTGTTCTTTTATTATGCTACTGTATTTCTTATGTAGTGTCTCCTACTGCATCTTTTATGTTGTTTATCCTACTTTGTTTCTTATACTGAAAGATGCATGTCAAAAGTCTCAACTTCTTTCTAAGATTTCGGAGGTTATTTCATCAGTATTTTTACCTTGATTACTTTCCCTCTCATCTCTGCACTCGATTGATGGTAGAAACCCTAGAATTTGAGGGTTCTTCTATGTTTGGAAACCATTGGGCTGTTTGATTTGTTTTAATTGGTTTTTCAAAAAACAAACTCTTTCATACCTACTTCGAGCCTCTGAACTGAGTTTTGGGATACTCATTTTTCATACGATTCTGATTTTTTCTAAACTCTTTTACACTGGATCCTTTGTATGCTATTAGATGCTACTTCTCTTCTACATTGCAAACCTATGTGACAACCATGCTTATGTGGTCTATTTTTCTATTGATTTTACAATGACACAACATCTTTTTTCATGCTTGACATATCTGTATGCTCTTTATATGTGATGGACTTCCCTCTAAAATGGCTTTCAAATTTTATAATTAGTTCAGACTTTCTTTTGAATAGGACCGTTTGACTTTCTTTCCTTGTTTGCTGATTTCCCTATGATTCGACTTAAGTTAAAACCCTTCTCAGCTTTTATGACTTGGTTCATTCATGGATCAGTAATTACAGGATCCCTGACCTTTGATTTACTGGCTACTAACTGATTTTCCTACCTTATTTGTACAACCATGTACTTTAAAATTATGTTCTTAAATAACTTTTTATGTATTTGCCCCTAATTTCATGCTTTGCATAAGATGTTTATTAGACTTCTTCCCTTAAATAGTTTTCCCGTTTGAATCTAAATTCCTTAATTAAGGGAAGTCTTGTGTGATTGATTCTTAATTGATAATCAGTTCCTTAACTGTTTTCTTACCTTATTTCTACCTGATTTTCACACTATAAAGGCACGACTCTTTCACAAACTCAATATGTTCACAATCCTTCTGAACTCACACTCACACACAATAATATTCTCTCTTCTTGTCTGCATTGTGGCTTGTTTATAAGACCGACTGCTTTTCTCTATTTTTTTCTTTGAAACTGGTATGTCTTGATTTAAGCTTCAGCATCACAACAATGTGTTTATTTACAGCTTGTGTATCCATGTCTACTTACTGTTTCTGTAGAGTTCAATATTTAAATTAGCATGTTGATTTCTTTCTGCCTGTTTCTGCTATGAATCCCTACTCCCTACCCCATTATGTGTTTGAGCATATGGTTTAAGACATGGCAATATGTAAGTTATTGTCCATGAATTAAACTTGATCCTTTGGGATTCTAGCCTCTAAACAGTGTGTTCTAATAGGCTTATGGGTATGCTAGCACTCCCTATTGCTGGGTATGCCCACAGCCAGCTCTTGCCTCTTTCAATTTCCCTATTTCCCCTGTACCCCTATGTGTATTTATTTGTAACTGTTTCCCTTTCCCTTTCCCCCTTTCAGAACGTGGTTTCTCCACTTGCACTCTCTCTTAGTCTCTAAGTTATGCCTTGATCTTGTGAGCCTTGCCTTGGGACCTTGAGTTCCCTCTGAACTTGGACGCTTGAGGGATGTCCCTTCCACACTGCACTTGTCTTTATTTGATAATGCATTTGGGTGTGAACATTGCCCAAAGTCCTTTTCGAGGCTCTTAGGGAACTTTGACACATCCAAATGGGAGAAAGGCTTTGGAACATGATCGCTTGGAGTTGGTTTACTTCATATTTCAGACATGAAGTTTGAATCAGGCTCTCCTTGGTCGTTCTTTTTAATTTCTGATGTATTTATTTTACTTTATTCTGGGCTGTAATAATTTGTAATGAACTCTTAGGGATGGCTAGTGAAGAGGGGAGGGATAACTATGTAGGCAAAGGGTAGATAGCCTGTCTATAGCCTCACATAGATATCCTGGCTATAGATATTTCTACATTTCTCACATAGAAACCATGCCTATAGACATTCCTGATTTTTGCATTTCTCACATAGATACCATGTCTGTAGGAATTTTACATTCTTTCATATAGATACCATGTCTATAATTTCCTGGAAATCTGAATTCTGCATATGCATATAGAGAATATGCCTATAGGTCCTTCTGAATCTTGTATATCCATTCGTCATTATGCAATCATATTTATAGGTCTTAATTAGTCAACTGCAATTAGATATCATGTTCATAAGCTTAAAATAAAATTCGGCACCTAGATATCATGTTTATAGGTTTTCTATATTTTACCATTTCTATAAAGGATTTAAAGTCAACAACGCATAGAAAGCATGTCTATAAGAGCTATTAATCAAATATGAATCGCTTCACTCGCTTATAAGTCTAAAACTAGTAATAACGATGTGTTACCATTTGCAGAACCTATAACCTTTTGCTAAAACTTGTCTTCTTTTAATAATCTGGCAACCTTTCTTAACCAGTACGCATTCATTTTATTTCATTGTTTTTCTAAAATTAGTATATATCATGCCTATAGGACCCTCGTCCAACACTTAGGCAATCCTTAGGGTAAATTATAAACTGAATCAGTTTTTATTAGCTACAACCAGCAGGCAGGCCTAATTCGGGCTTCTTATCTGAACTATGTAATAAATCAGTCTGCCTCAACCTTTAAGTTTTAATCAGACCCTAAACAGTATGTGCAAGACATGCTAAATTATGTGTTTATATGTCAAAGGAGGTATATCTGAGCCTTTTACTTGTTATGTGCTTCCCCCAACTTGCTATACATATTTTTGTATGTCACCTTAGAGTTTTTGCCTTTGCAACTATAAACAAGCCTAATATCTCTTCTCTTTAGGATTAGTAGTCCTAAATACCTCCCGGACTGATAGAATTGGGGCGGGTAATAGCATGCAATAAGCAAACGAGACCATTCCGCGCTTTAATACCTTAACGGGGTGGGAAAGGGTAGATATGGATATGATGATCACACGATAGCATCACGTGTAGCCCCTCACTAAGGAGTGATTATCGGAAGTTGTGTGGGGTGATCCATATTATTTATAAACCTAGGACCCCCTTCCTTTTCTTTGCTTCTTCTCCAGATTTTAAACGATTTCTCTATGAAAAAATCAGTTTCCTTTTGGTTCTTTCTAACTTTGCTTATTTGTAACCATTATGTGAAAATTCCCTCTTACTTGAAGTTTTTATTTGCCTATGTGTTATTTGCACTTAAGTCACAACAATAATCTGGCCGAGAACCAAACTAGTAGATTCTAAGGGGTGCCTAACACCTTCCCCTTAGAATAATTTCAAGCCCTTACCCAATTTTTGGTTACTTCAATCAAACCCTTCTTAATGTCCTAATGCACTTAAATCATTAGGTGGCGACTCTTCCATTCAAACCCAATTCCCAAAAAGGAACGAGTTGTCCTCCCAAATGTCATAAACCCGATTTTGTGAGAAAAGGGGGGGCGCGACAGTAGACTGCCCATTTATATGCCTCATCTCTGAAGATAAGAAGGGGTCCTGACTTTAAGATATAAACATTATAGACAAAACACAACTGTGAAAATGCATTTGAGAATCCTAGATCCAAAACAAAAACTTTAGGTCAATATTCAAGAGTAAGGTGCAAAATAACCCCAAGTATAAACTAAAGGATATAAAACTAGATTTGTAAAATCAATTTTCATTGAAGGTGCATAACTCCACATTGAAAGGGGCTACGAGGATGGCACTTTAGCAATTGCAAATTTTTTTAAATGACTACAACATATTAGAAGCATATGCAAATGAGATTAGGTAAAGCAATCCTGGTAATGATGTGATTATCAATTTATCAAAAGATGTCATGGCTGAAGTTAGGGTTCAAACAATGGCTAAGACCATTCATTGGACTAGATGAGACTTTCTTAAAGAGTCATTGCAAGTGGAAACTATTGGTGGTTGTCGCACACAATTGTATGAATCATTTCTATCCCTTGGCTGGATTGTAGTTTACAGGGAAAACACCTTGACATGGACATAGTTTTTGGAGCTACTGAAACGCTCATTGAATCTGAAAGATGGAACAAGTATTACCTTTATGTCGGATATGCAAAAGGTATAAGTTATGATTTTGTTTAATTGACTATTTAGTTATTTTTATATTTATTATATAGTTAATTCTGTTTAAATTTACACGCCATGGTATGTTGGAAGTTGTAAAAACTATCCTCCTTCTCTCAAATCACAGGTTCTGTGTGAGGCATATTGAAGCCAACTGAAGTAAGAGGATCATAATTGCAGGAAAGATAAAGAAATACCTATGGTGATATGATTGGATCACTTATAATGAGGAATTTAAAGATCAACTAAAGAATCTTGATGAATTGTATGATGATGTTGCCGATGAGTTGCTTAGGTGTCCACCACAGAATTGGTGCATATCATACTTTGACACATTGTGAAAAAATCAGATGGTGGACAATAATTTTACAAAGCTCTTCAACTCTTAGATCTTAGAAGTAAGATGCAAGCCTATTCTAAAGATGCTTGAGGATATTAGAATCAAGATTATGAACAAATTGAGAGGGAAGGAAGAAGAAGCTAGAACATGGGGAGGTGAGTTCGGTCCTAATTTCATGAAGTTGTATGCTACTTATTTGAAGCTTGCCAACTTATGTACTGTTCATTTCAATGGTAAAACTGGCTATGAGATTTCTGAGGGTGATGATAGACATAGAGTGAACCTAGTGAAGAAGAAATGCATTGTAGAACCTGGCAAGTTGATTGGCATCCCATGTCCCATGTTATCAAGGCACTAAAATACAAGAGAGAGGATCCAATGAATGAAATTAGTTGGTGGTATGTGATGACCCGGCCCGTCGTCACATGAGTTTCCTCCCCGTTTCCCCCATCTTATGTTTCTCTATGCTTCATTATCAGTATTTGAGGTGATCGAATTGAATTGGATTGGTTTTAGATGGAAATGAGATATTTAGTCTCTTTAAGGAAGGCTTGTTTTGGTAAAGTCAACAGGATGTTGACCTATAAGTTACAGGGCTCATATATGATTTCCGGTGATTTGGTTAGCTTCGGGGGATGATTTGTGACGAAGGAGTATGATCAGAAATTGATTTTGGAGGTCCGGTGTAGAATTATGCTTGAATTGGAGAAGTTAGTATTTTGGCGAATTTCGGTTGGTAGGTGAGATTTTGAACCGAGGGTCGGAATGGAATTTTGAGAGTTGCAATAGCTTCGTTAGGTGATTTTGGATATGTGTGCAAAATTTCAGGTTATTCGGAGGTGTTTTGGTTGGGTTTTTGATCAAATGCGTAATTCGGAAGTTTTGGAAGAACTTAGGCTTGAATCCAATGTAATTTGATGGTTTGGTGTTATTTGTAGTGTTTTTATGATTGGAGCAAGTTTTAATGATATTTTAGGATGGGTTGGCACTTTTGATTGAGGTCCCGGGGGCCTCGGGGTGATTTCGGATGGCTAACGGGATGAAATTTGGAGTTTGGAGATTGCATATCATAGCTGGTATATGGTATTTCCGCATCTGCAAAAAGGAATCGCAGATGAGGTTGCGCAGGTGCGGAGGAAAAGGTCGCAGGTGTAGTAGTGGTCCTGGAAGGAAAGAACCGCAGATGCTGAGGGGAATCCGCATCTGCGGGATGGTGAGTCGCAGAAGCGAAGGGGTCATGGTCAAGTGTTTCCACAGAAGCGGAAGTTTGACCGCACATGCGGTGTCCACAAGTGCGAAAGATGATCGCAGAAGCGGTCTATGCTTTTAAGTGAAGGATCCGCAGAAGCAAAAATTTAACCGCAGAAGCAGTAGCGCGGATGCGGAAATAGGGTCCGCAGAAGCAAAAATCCCTGTTATCAGAAGGGTTTTTAATGTTCATTTTGGTCCGCGAAGCTTAGTCTATTTCCACCATTTTTAAGCAAGCTTGAGAGGTCTTGGACGGAATTGAAGGGGGATTTCGACTAGGTATGATTGGAGGTAATTTCCTTGGCCTAAATACATGAAATTATGATAGATTTAACATGGAAATTGGTTGAAATTCATCAAAAGAGGGTAAAGCTAGG